>PNEQ01072769.1:0-46644 GCA_003012365.1 Medauroidea extradentata
TTCATTTTGGTTAAAATTATTAATAAATTTCACATCTGAATTCTATACTAAATGGCTGTTAAACGTAAGTTTTTTAGTACGTCACTTCCAGTAGAGTCAACACAACACCTTTACGTATATATATGAAAGTTTATTTTACTCCACACGTAAAAGTGAAAATAAGCAGTGAAATGTAATATACTTTAGTATACTACAACGAGCGTGGCGTCTTGACAATGAGGTTCCGACCTTGTCTGAAGTTTTTTTCTTTTTGTACGTTGGCACAATGGGCACACGTGGAATAGTTTCGTAGAAAGTGCCTGTTTATGAACGCCTTTTAATGCATTTGAAGCGTGGGGTAGGCGGCCGCCTTAAGTTTGGTCCTTTCAGATAAGGTTTACCATTTTTTCACCATATCAATCACGTTATCTGTTGTCACGCAGCATTCGCGATATCCAGTAGGGTCCAAAACCTATTTCCATGGAGTTGTATGCTTACTTGTGTATGAGGTTCTGGAGAAAGATCCTAAAGTATGATGGATGCTACAATATCATCCATCCTCAGTGGATTGTTTAGATTACGACGTTTATCTATAACGGTACTATGTGTCTTACTCAGTTGAAAGTTGTGACCTATAAACGAACTCCCTGACGGCAATTGCAACAGTGGCTGGTTGAGGGTTTCAGAATATTCTGCAATTAGCCATCCTGCATACCAAAGCACTACTGACTGACATTTGAGCTCTGTTTAAAATGAGAAGACTGTATTGGTTTGTAGACATACGCCATTGTTTATGTTTTGTTGACCAAACTTGTGTTGAATGACAAAGTACAACAACAAAACAGAAAACAAACAGAAAAAAACTGATCCCAGAGGAATTCGGCCAGATCTTAATATTATACAGCAAGAATTCTGGAGTAGAATTCAGTCAGATTTCGACAACACCCAGACACAAAAGACGGGCATAAAAGAAGAAACCAGATTCTGTAT
Source organism: Medauroidea extradentata (assembly GCA_003012365.1). Taxonomy (NCBI): domain Eukaryota; kingdom Metazoa; phylum Arthropoda; class Insecta; order Phasmatodea; family Phasmatidae; genus Medauroidea; species Medauroidea extradentata. The sequence continues at coordinate 970 of PNEQ01072769.1, forward strand.
ATGGAAAAAATGGAACTAGACAAAAAAAAAGCAACAGTGGACAAAAAAAATGGCAGAAGACAACACAAATTCCATTCAACGAACAAATGCAATCTGTTCCCGTCTTCAAACTTGAGACACAGCTGGTCAGAACACCTAGATTCGAATGCTACGATGCGGTGCTCCGACCAGCTGTGTCTCAAACCTGAAGACGGGAACAGACTGAAATTCCCGAAACGATGCATTTTTTTTTTTTTGTTAAATGAAACTTGTTTCTTCTCCTATATTGTAAAAAAAAAGTAAAATATTTTTGTGTTTAAATAAAAATGCTGAGATTTTAAATAAAAATTTAACAATTTTTTTAGTACAAAAATATTTTCTTTTGTGTTTTTATATGGGAGGCTTTGTAGCCCACAATATCGTTATTCAATGTGAATTTTTTCAGTGTGATATGCCAGTTGGTTCGAGTGCCGTACATAAAACGGTAACACGCAAATTTTGACATTTACGAGCCATTACGCCAAAACTATGAGAGTTGAAAAATGTTATAAGGGCAAAACTTATCCACAATTTATATCTAAATAAGAAAAATAAATCAAGTACAAATATAAAAACAAAAAATGTGACAGTGAAAATTGCCGTAAACCGTGCCCTTGAGAATAATGTTGGTGTTTTATAGACACATCAATTTGAAAATGCCATTCTAGCGATTATTTTAAAAAGCGTACAAGTAGAGTTTAAAGTATTTTCTTAAAGACTAAATAAACAGCGCATGGAGAAAACATCCGAAGGATGGCTATCACATCTTGAACGTGGATTTCTGACTGGCCGCCGTGCCTTGGACATCTGTCTGCCACGAAAGATGACATGAAATTACGCCCTACAAAAGGGAAGCGCTGAGCGGGGGATGCGGGAATGCCTTGAGAAAACCCTTCGGCCAACGGAAGCTTCATTCACATTTCCCACAAAAAAAATAGGGGACAGAACTCTCCGGAAAGCAAATCTTCATAATTTTGCTGGAAAGCGAGGATTCTAGAAAATTTTAATTTAATTTTTTTAAAAATTATTTTTAACCTGAGTATATTTTGAGACAGCTGTAGTTCTGAGACAATTTTTGATTAATCCAAACGGACCCAAATTAACACACAGCCGGACCTGTGGAATTGAACCCAGTACATATCGTATCGTAAGCAATCACGTTATGGATGTCGGCGATCGTTGTACCAACCGCGGGCCCGTTTTTTTAGCCTAGTAGGTGAAGATATTGTGCTGGGACACTGAAAAAAGAGTATAGTTGCAGGTACTGTACTTCTGTTAAAATAGGGACAACAAAACAGTTTGGTTGTTGGTTGTTTTGTTGAAGAAACAAAGAGCTTTGTTGCTGTTACAAACCAGATGGTAACTTCTACAAAACATATTGTTGAAGGAACTGTCCAGAGTAGTACCAACAACTAAACTGTTTTGTTGTCCCTGTTTTAACACAAGTATGGTACCTGCAACTATACTCTTTTTTCAGTGGAATAAAAGTGGTATGTTCGCATAGGACGCTACATATCTGTTTATACGACATTGCAGTTTATGAGTACGATCAGTATTGGAAGTATATAATCGGTACTAGCAAACTAGGAACAGGCTAGGAAATAACTTCGTGCCTCTGCTCCTCCCCTCTCTCCACTCTTCTCAACCCGAAGATGATGTAACCTTTTCGATGGGAGGCAGTGCGTTTATATTCATGTCGTAATTTTTAATAAGCAAACAAATACCACGGGAACAGTGTAACGATGGCTAACAATCAACCTGAAGTGAATTACGAAAAGGCGGACGCACGCATATCCCAGGCAGCAAAGCACCGTGCTGTGGTAGGTAGGTAAGTGGGCTTTATGTCTCGTCGACAGCAAGGTCATTAGAGACGGTAACACAAATTGGTACAATGACGAGATTTGGGAATTGAATCGGCAATGGCCTTTGTTAAGAAACCATCCCAGCATTCGCCTGGAGCGATTTCGTGAAACCATGGAAAACCGAAATCAGGATGGCAGGAGCCGGGGATCGAACCCGGGTCCTCCCGGATGCGAGTCCAACGTGTTACCGTTGCGCCACCTCACTCGATATCCCATGCTTTGATTGGTCCAGGACATCACCCCATGTGACCTGAAAAAGAATTATATCAACGAACGTACTTTTTCGGTGAAAATATCGTACGAGAGAACTAACTAGCTGAGGACAAACAAAGTTTCAGAGTGAAATTCGTCGTCAAACTGTGATCTCTGTGGACAATAAGCTACGGAGTTACCGAATAAGGGGACAGCAACGCATAGGAACTACAGGGAAGCGTAAATTAAATTGTTATTTACATAATGTTATGATTTCCTAAATAATCGTTTCAGTAAGTGCGTGAGTTCGCCAAAGTCTGACTACTTAAACAATATTGCAGTGTGTTGGTTGATTTACCGTGAAAACCTACAATCTTCAAAACCAGACCTCGTCGGGCCGTGAATTCAAGAGCTTAAAATCCCGGGGATGAAACAAGCTATAGCATTAAGTTAGTATTTCATGTTTATTTCTTCTATAACCCTCCCGTTACCCACCTTAACTGATTGATCCATGCAATTACGTAAGGGAATATGTGGTTCGCCGCCAGCCATCACATCCTCCGACAATTAAATTTTATTGGATTGTGGACATACGTCATTGCTCATGTTTAGCTGATCAAATCTGTGTTGAATGAAAAAGTACTTTGTCTTTCAACACAGGTTTGATCAGCTAAACATGAGCAATGTCGTTTGCCCACAATCCAATAAAATTTAATTGTAAACTCTCATTGCAACAAACATTTTTAAATCTTACATCCTCCATCCTTCACCACTTCCTGTTTGACCTTCTTCCATCGTCTGTTGTACCCAGAGTGGTTGCAATGAGTATAGCGTGAACGAATCCAAATAACTGAAGCCAGCAATTTGAGTTGTTATGAGTGTATTTTATTTTGGAAACAGGGCCGATTAAAATTCTGGGACAGAGTCTCTTATGTGTCGCTAGAAACAGTTGTGATATCCAATGTTTGTACTGCATTATTTCTCAGTTATCGGCGAGAATACTGTACGACAGTTCAGTGACTAGAGGCCTGGGTGAGGCGTGATGCGCATGTTGTGAAGCGCTTACTTCTTCTGTACTTTCTGTCCTCGAACACGCACCTAGGCGGCCAACTAAATCAAGTCTACCGGAGAAACAGCAGGCCTCGTTGGTCTGCCCTACCTCTTGCAACATGTTGACGCCGAGCCGTGATCCATTGCCGTGCCTCCTCTCAAAACAATTTGATTGCTAACGGACGCAGTAACAGCACTGCCGTGACGAGGTGTCGTCAGCTCGTGGTCCCAGGAGGGGTGCGGCGGGGGAACGGGTAGGCGTGCCAGGACAGGAGTAATCGAGGAGTGATTGACGAAGTTGGCAGCCGTTGATGCGGGGGGAGAAGGGGGAGGGGTAGTAATGGGATTCACGCGGGCGTGAAAGTTCGGGACGGGCGAGGAATGAGAAGAGTCCCATTGTCCCCGATGAAATGAAATGCAAAAAAGGGAAGGTAAAAAAAACAGAGGGATTGGTTGCTGTGTTGTCACCGATCACGACGAGACCGAACGCAATGATGGAGGAGATTAAGACGGTTAGAATTGTACTAGTGTCGCAACTCTGATTGCGAAGCTCCCGTAATAAGTTGAACCAAAGTATGTTCCTCGGCATGCCTTTCCCTTTCTAAGTCCATATAAGGAAACATTCTAGATATTCCGGAAAACCATAACAGAAGCTCATGTATGCCTTAAAACGCTGCCCCTTGGATCATCTGACTGAGAGTTACTAAACTTATCCTCCGAATGACTCGAAATAATTAGATCACTGGAATTTTATCGATGTAGCACAGAGCCCTTGGTGATTAGGATGACCATATTGCTCATCGTGTTCTTTTATTTGCCTTGTGACTTAAAATTCACTTATATGACTGCAGAATTTGATACCGTTACGATACACGTAACAGAAAATTTCGATAGTATTGTAACCGAAAATGAAGTCATGCACGTGACATATGATTGTTTAGTTCTTTACGTAGAATTTGTTTGCAACATATTCCGGATGCTCTACATAACGAAAACATGTAAACTTTAAAACCCTGAGAGGCTACACGGAACACAAAAACACCCTAATTTTTTTTTTCATAATGTAGTTTTTTATGGGACACTGTTTTGCGATAACATCAGATCCTATAAGATAACACAAACCATTAATATTTATCACCCTTCATTTCCTTTAGAGTCTATCTAAATATCATCATAATTTACAAATACGCCAATGTTACATTGGTGATCCCGGTGTCCTCGCCTGTAATACCATGAACGCAAATTACACTAGACGGTAGGGTTTGTTTTGTTATCTCTTTTAACCTCCCGGAGTTAGTAGGAAAAGGTATTTTGTAAACCTGCACAGATAAAAAGGTTTGATACATTCAACAGTGTACTTGTTTTATATGGCGAAACAAGCGTCTAAAAGTTGAATAAACAAAATATTTGTTTTCCACTAAGGTTTAGTTCTCTCAACAAGAGGGTTTAATCAGTTTAAGTGTAGGGCCTACATTTTGTTAGTACAACAAAACCAACATTTCATATGTTGCTAAAGCAACAAAGATTTTGTTGGATCAAATACATACTTGTTTCGCCATGTACAAACGTATACATGGTTGACAGGAACAAACCTTTTTCTCCGTGTATGTACCACCAAAACAGTATACATACCACTTTTTACTTACTTTTGTGCAATAATTAATTTCATTGTATGATGGTTATATCACACTCATTTACTGTTTAGTTACAGCCCTGTTTTCTACCAGACAGGATTCTTCATCTATCAGTTGGACAGTCTGTTAAAAGTATTGCTTACAAAAGTTTTAAAAACATAACGTGGCATTTATTAGCATGTGTTGATTATTACTTCAAATTCCACCTTTCACCAACATCAGCAAAAAAAAAAAATACGCCTTGTGTTATTACTTCACATTCAACGAATTAGTTGTACCTTCGACGACATAGCAGCTAAAAAAAAACACTCGTTGTGGAAAGAATATTGGATAACAGTTTAGCGGAGATCCAATGAGTGTAAGAGAGGTCGGCATGAGATATCTCTATTAGGAATATGTGTGGGATTTACAACTCACAGCAATTATTTAAAACTGAAGGAATAACAAGTATATATAGTTTAATTTGTGATACTTTACTGTCACGTATCTAGAGAGATAATGTTTTATTGTTACTCAAAGTACACATTCTTTGTTTTATCTACGCACCACATTTACTTTTTAATAATGTCAGTAAATTATCAGGATATTCTAGATTTACTTTCGCTACTGTTATTGACCTTATAAAACTTCGTGTATTACAAAATATTCAGAAACAGTACCGATTTTTTTTACTTAACTTGCCAAAAATCTGAGATCTTCGCTTTCTTAAAAAAAACTTCTAATAAATAAGTATTTATTAGTTTTAACTGTAAATGGTTACGTATCTTATATGTATACAACTATTATTTTGCCGGGATCAGAAAATTGCATGTCTTGTCAAGTGTCTGCCCACGTTCATTAAAGTCACTCGTTGCGTTGTTGGCGCTGTACAAATAATTTTAGTGTTTGAAATGATATTACGAAATATAATTTTGAAAACCGAAGCGGATGATAGCTCGTGATCATCGTGTAACCCATGTAATTTTTTGTCCAACACTCGTTGATTGAATCAAGGCGGTTCTAAGCGCGCCTAAACGAGCTCTTCGCAACGTGACTATGCGATACGACCACCAGGGATCACTCGTGTAGGGCAAGATTACTTTGAACACGTTTTTAAATATATACTGCGAGAGAAACCTAGCAAGGTGGTGCAGTGGCATCTAATAGGGCTAGCATTAGGAGGCCTATGTTCTGTTACTGACCTGGCTAACCTGACATCAGTTTTCAATGGTTTACCGAAATACCTCCTTACGCATGTTTATAAGGTTCCTCATTACAGGCCACGGCAGAGTATCTCCTTAATACCCACCTATATAGTTATCTTGCTTACAAATCTCATACACACAGCGCTAGCTCAGATGTAAACAAAGGCGCGCCTCGAAGTAGACAATCCATGACGCGTAACTTCGGACGCGTATAACAACTTAACGGTAAGTCGGAGACCCATGATTCCTATCTTCAAAACACTTGTTTTAGTACCCCCAAACCATCCCTACATTTAAGACGTGTAATTTTTTCGCACCCTGTAGATCTACACATATATATATGTGTTTGTGTATGCGTGCGTGCGTGTGTGTGTGTAGTATTAAGGTTGTGTTGAGACTCGTAAACAAATAATGCACGGGTTAGCGTGTGTCTTGTTACGCACTGAAAATTACTATGACTCTATTGTCCATTGTTGTATTAACACAATATATATTTCATGTGAATTTTATGCTTTCCGAGTAGTGGATTATGTATTTGCTGCCCCATAATACTTGTATTTCCTTCATGAATTCATTTGATAAAATGGTTAATTTATTCCTTCTTGTAAAAAGTACGTTTCATGCCATCCTTAACAGTTCGGCTGGCGTCTGCGGAATCTCGAGATAAAATCAGGCCTGCGATAGTCTGCTCTTCGATACGCCACGCTATTATTAATTATTTACATCAGACGTTATAACTTACATACCTAAATTTTAGTCAAGGCTTGTGGGTTTTTAATACATTCATTTCGAAATTGTGCGCAACGAATGACATTTGTAAACTGATATTGAAGTGCTTACACACTCTTTTCTGAGGCCCAACGTATTCTGCGAAAACGAGAGAGATGGATAGTCGCTGTTTTTTAGTGATAATAATTTTGTACCAACATGTTTACAGTAATTGCCTTGCGTAAACATCTGCAGCTATGCTTCATTGTTGTTGACAGAGTTTCTATGTGCAGAGACGTCATTCATTTGACTGTACCAATCAGAAATGTTTACAAGGACATTGAAAATCTGTTATTTGTAGGTATATCGACTGGATTTATTTGCTTGGACATACTCCATTGCGAAATAAATGACTGTCAAAAGAAAACTAAAAATAAGACAAGTAACCATACATAAGCAGAGTATGCTTTAGTCATTAGGATACATACATAACATGAAATTCCAAAACTGGAATCTTGTCAGGTAAAACAAGGAACAAAACAGAAAATAAAATAAATAAAAAAACTTAAGTTGACATGCGACACAACGATGGGACGAAACAAAAACACAAACAGATACAGCAAACGACACAACGATGAGACGAAACAAAACACAAAGATGTCGGACACAAACAGAAAAAACAACAAACGACACACACGATGAGGTAGGTATATCCCCAAAATGCTGAGAGTTAAGAACATCCAATCACTGATCATGAAGCAGAACTGCAGATGTACACATACGGCATTGAAACACGATCATGCACAGTTATATTCTAAAAAAAAAAAAAAAAAATCAATGGTTCTATGTATGACGTACGGTTCGTGATTTAACGTCACACCATAAGAAATCAAGTAGGGCCAATCTTCACCTTTGATTGAGAGTAAGAGCAGAAATGCAGCAGCCGACTGGCCGCCGAGACAGTACGAGGCTTAACGCAGCCACTATATGTAACATATGCTTGCATGAAGCTGGGGCGTATGTACAGTCAGTGCACAGAACCGCTATCTTCCACGCCGACATCGTGCGAGCGGAACGTCTTCAGCCACGGCTCGTTGGCGTGCATAACCTCGATGTGCTCCGCGACGTTCGTACCCTGGCCACGGCCCTACACATGCACCTATGCATATTTATGTATTATCTCTACAGTAACACTTCATTGCGGATTGAACTAGGAGAGGATTGAACATGCCTTTCCTATTACTTCAAAGCCATTTTTCACGAGAATTTTAAGTTTGTTATAAAATAATAATCAAGGAAGTGTTATGTCACAGTAACAGTAAAAAAAATTCTTAATTTTACAAGAAAAGCTTCTAACCTGATGTCTAAACATTTATAAGTCTAGGCACTACAGCAAGAATGTTACAGGTCATTAAGGTAGTCTGAAATTCCCGAATACCTGTGAGGACTAGAGTGATACATTTTCATAAGCATAGTGTTTGATGTGAAACAAAATAACATTCGATGGCCTACCATATTTACCAAAATATTTTGTACTTTTGCAAACTGGTTGCCAAAAAAAATTGTGACATGAGTTGAGTACGGAGCAGCGCCGGAATGAAAGAGCGATGTCAACGAAAGGGCCCTGAGAAAGCCCGCCGGCCGACGCAGCGTCCGCCACGTTTTGCACACACGAAATATTCTCGGGGATCTGATCCGATTCGCCTTGGTGAGAATAAAATTTATCTGAATTAAAAAAAAAGTGATGAAAGTGAAAAGAAAAATTTTAAAAATGCAATAACTGTTTTTTAAAATACAAATAATTTTTATTATTTAATTTTATGAGTATGTCATTGTAGCCTGCAATATCTTTATCCACTGTGATTTTTTTGAGTTTGGTATATCAGTTGGTTTTAGTATAGTCGTTAAAACGGAAACATGCAAAATATGACTTTAACAATCCATTACGCGAAAACTATGAGAGATAAAACATTTTCATAAGAGCCAAATTTAGTCACATTTTGTGTCTAAAATAAGAAGAAAAATATCTGGTACAAATAAAAATTAAAACAATGGTGATGAAAATTGCTGTATACAGCGCCCTTAATGCGTATGAGTGATATATGCTTAGAAATAGCATTCAAAGTACGTTACATACGTAAACATCCATTTCAGGTCCCCTAAAGTTTATTTTTACGCTGGCGAAATTGGTGTTCTTATTAAAATCTTGGCTAAGAATCTTTTAAAATGGAGGCTTGTAAAATACACCTTACCTTTAATAACACGTAACAAAGTGGTAGGACCACCATTCAATGTCTCATACAGGCGAGTTGTCGGCGAGAAGACTGCACGCTAGTTCCGTGACTTGCTCCTAGAGGCCAGGAGGAGGCCTCATGCGCGTGTCGTGTCGTCCTTACTGAAACCTCGAATGCGTAAAGTACGTCCACGGAGGCGGCCCCTTAAGTAGGTTCATTCTCTTACCAGGCTGAATTAGGAGCAGGGTGAGTAATCCAGTCCAGTCGCCCAGATGGATTGCGTTGTAGAATCCTGATTGAAACGTTCATTTTGAACACCCATCTGACTGAACTGAACGAAGATGAAGCAGTCGCCATGTTGAATTGCATTTTTTGACTAGCTAGCATAATAAACGTGTTTAATGGGGCCGAGGTTGGAGCACTGACCAGAGCATTGCTCCCATCAAGGAGATCCGAGATCGACTCACGGGATGGTCTGCCATAGAATTTCCTCATATGGGAATCATGCTGGTGTGCTAGTCGGATGGTTTTCTCGGGGATCCTCCGTTTCCCCCGCCCCTCCCATTCCGACGCTATTCCATTATGGGGCCCCATTTTGTGCCATTCTCCGAGACAGTTAGACGCCTATGTGCATCCTGTAGTTTGTCCTCAGGCACCCTCCTCGATAGATATTTATTTTATTGATAAATTATTCCAGAAATAAACTGAAATAAAAAATGAATTTAAAAAAACAGTAAAGAATGATTCCATACAAAAAATACGATATCATTGGTTCCGTATTAAGTTCTCTGCTTGGTTAAAATATGTCTGTAGATCACGGACATAAAAAAAAAGTCTGGACCTTGTTGTTGAAAAGTGATCCTTATATGACTGATTGACGTCACTTGTACAGCGGTGCTGTTTTAACATTGCGTAAATGGAACTGTGTCTAGCAAGTTTGTGTCGGAGTCGTTAGGAGCACTAGCAATATGACAGTACATTTCAATGTTAAAACAACAACACTGTACTAGCGGGGCTGTCAGTCGTAAAGTGTGTCAACTCAATAATATTGGTATGTAGGCTGGTGTCCAGGCCTGTATTTATAAGACCGTGCTCTAGATAATGTTAGCTCCAGTTTACTCCTTTCTTTGCGTGTCAATCAGGATTCTAAATTTTACTATGAACACATTTTCAGTCCTTGTTCATTTCTGGTAAGTTCTTTGATGTCTCCAGTCCAAGTTCAGTCCTGACCAGAATTTTTACCTAAAAGCAAAAGTTTACTGTCGAGCACTGCCTGTCCGTCAGCATTGCAAACGATTGAGACATTTCTGCTGGCGTGACTTAGACGGCAAAGAAATTGTGAAGTTTGCAACATTTGCTTAGCTATATTGTTTACATTTTTTCATTGAAAATTATTTAAGTAACTAATATATTATGTATGAAAGTAACTGTATTACGCAATATGATTTTTATTATTTTGTTACAAAAATTTGAAAACCATCAAATAAACTGTATAATATATGAACAATTCGAGCTGCTTGTCTCTGACGTTAACACGTGGAGACGCAGAATTACGAAAACTCGGAATCTTAAAAATCCGGAGTTGTGACAATTCCTGACTGATTTAATTCCGGCGTTGGCGTTGTAAATTCCGGAGCTGAACCAATCCCAAACTGACACAACTTATTTTGATCATGCAGAACAACGTTGTCACAGAAAACATACTGATCATATTGAAATTTACACATAAAACCAAAAATAAAAGTTTCTTCAGATATTTTAACATGTATATATAAGAGACAAGTGTGATAAACTAATTCTTAGTATCTAAAATCAACAGCAAATTTTTGACTAGCTTCCAGCGTATATTTTATCACCATTTGAATTGTTTACGAAACATTGCTCCGTATTTTTTTATCCATTCATAAAAACAATTTTACATTTGATTATAAATTAAAAAACATATTTAAAATAGCATAAAATTAAATACAATAGGTAATCAATAGCCATGAGTGCGCTATCCCTAATACTATAGCTTAGAAACCATGTTAGTCATTACAACTGTATTAATAAACTCAAATACCACAATGATACCGAACTATTTAAGATAAAAACAAAAAACAACAACAAGGCGCTGACTTAACCACGTTGTGAGCGAAAGCTAATACCGACTGTTTACGGTGGAGTTTAAACGTATCAAAACCGTCTTATCGTAACTAACAGTTAGAGACGTCAACTTTTACCTATGAGGAAACCTATACACAGAGTGTTTCGAACGCTCACGCACTGGAGTAGGTTAGGTTATAGTAATCACGTGACCAGGTTTAGTCGATCAACATGACTTAATGAACTCCTGTAACGATATTCAGGGTTTTAATATTGCGAGAATTAAAAAAATCATGCATGTTTTATTCCGATTAAATATTATAATAAATGCGACGTCCACAGTAAATACCTTACAGATTATTTCATTAATATTTCATATACATATTCGTTTTGTGCTATTTCATGTGATGTTTTCAAGACTGCGCATACCGTTTCAATTCACTGTGGTTTGGTTACGTGTAAACTTGACACTTTTTTTTTCGCGCCAAATGGCGACGTTCGTCTGTTCATTCTCTCTACTGTAGTTTCTAATATTTTTACAGTAATTATTGTTTTAAGCTTAAACGAGACCAGATATCAAAAATGAGTTTTGCAGTTTTGTTTAAAAAGGATTTGCCGTGATATATATATATTTTTTGAAAACAAGAAATTATACTGTTTGACTAAAAAGTCAATTAACCAGGATTACGTTAATTACATAATTAACTAAAACCCTAGTATTTACTGCACTGAAAAAAAATCAGCTAACATAGAGAAGACGATGTTAAACAAAACTGCCGGACAGATTTGTGATATCTGCTCTCACTTAGGCATAAAAATTAATTTCCTTTAAAAAGTAGAAACAATATAGCATGACCATAACCGCCACTTACCCTGCTCTTGATCAGTCTGTCAGTTGAACATTCAAACACGGGTAAATATCACTAGGGTTACGTTCCGAACACCTTGAACTTAAATTTCGGCAGACCTATCCTCCTGAGATGTCTAAAGTGCCTCTTGTCTGCTATGTATATACCGTATAAATAAGTAACGGAAAAAAATATTCGTGGATTCAAAAGTCTTCCCTTTACCATAAATTGTTTTTTTTTTTCAACTGGAATTTCAAGAGCAAGAGAAACTCTTACATTACTTCTGAGTAAATTTACTTATTTGGCCGCAACAAATTCTCTTTCACAAAAACAAAATTATTAGTACAGAGTACGTCTCTCTCTTAAAGCTTTTCACAAATAGTAAGGGCATTGTGTGATCACTAGCAGTGATGGGAAACAAAACAAAAAAAATCTTCCTCCCTTTGAATATAAGATGCGCTACAGAGCAAAAGCAGGCCGATAAGAAAGAAAACAAGAAATAAAGAGTTTCTAGCGCGCTGGGATGTACGCAAAAGGGATTAAGAAAGCCCATACTTCAAAATGATCCCGTACAGCACAAAAGCTGCTGGTAAGAGGAGAGGTCGCAGTCCTGTTGCGAGGGTGGCCCCGCCTCGCTACTACGCAACGAAATAATGTTGATCACTCGCCGCAGATCAAACTATTCCAAGATACACTACAGATCAAGTATAATGAAAGGTTTTTGATAAGTTAATACGTTTTTTTACGTACACCATTTAATGGCTACTACACAACATTTATTACCAAGTTCGAAAGAGAAACAAGTCAAAAATGGGACTTTTAAGTTAGGTACACAAATACGCAAATTCACTCAACCCAGTTAAAAAGAGAATTAAAGCGTCAATTAGCATATTACGATAATGTAGCACTTAACTTTGATTAACAGTTATAAACTACAGTTTTATTTCAATTTATTTTAATTAAGATAATTTCAAAATAGGCAAACTGTAAACTTTGTAAACAACTTAAATCGCCGCCTATTTACGTACACTCATAAAAAACGTCAACCAAACATGTTTACTACTACCCTTTTCAGATAAATACAAATATCTATAAAGCATTTGAATGAACACAGGGATTTTCAAATTTTTTTGGGGGGAGGGGGAGGGAGGGTGGCCGAATGGTCAGATCATTCGCCTCCCACCAAGGCGAACCGGGCTCGATTCCCGGCGGGGTTGGTCTCTGGATTTCCGGTGGGGGAATCTTGCCGAACGATACCGCTGGTAGGCGGGTCTTCTCGGGAATCTCCCACTTAGTCCGCCTCCCCCCCCCCCCTTGCTAATCTAACCGTACTCACCACATGTCACCCCTCACCAGCGGTAAAGACTTCGAAGTCAAGCGCCGACCAAAATATCTCACTCACTCTAGTTTTTTTTTTCTTACTGTGTGCCATTGATCTACCATTTATAAAGGATCTGCAATTTCGGGATATGATTTCAGATCAAGCTATATGGTAGCCATATGAACAGTTATGTCAAGTTCGCAAGTAGGTCATAGTTTGGGTTTTTATTGACTCATTCTCTGCAAGCAAACAAATAACAAATTCCAAGCCGACACATCTTGGGGAAAACTGCTTATTCAGTTGCACGGCCACGGCCCGTGCTATAACTGTGCAGAATGGGCAATTTCCCAGAGCGGCAATCTGGAAGTGGCGCAACTCGCAAAAATTATTATTTTTACTTTAAATCAAAATATTTATTTGATAAATTACGCCCTTTTGTAATTTTATGTTCATGCTCCCACATTCTTAAGAGAATAATGCACATCAGCGAATTTTTTTAAATTTTTGCAGACTTTTTTTTTTTTTTTTTTTTTTTTTTTTTTTTTTTTTTTTTTTTTTTTTTTTTTTTTTTTTTTTTTTTTAGGGGGCGATTAATTTTAATCTGCCTGGGACGCCAAGTACCTAAACCCGGGATCTGTGCACAGCACTGAAAAACAGATAGCTTAAGGCTTGTGAACGTATAAGCCATTAGAGTCGACCTCGCATGCTACCGAACTCGAGAAATTCTTCTTCCCCAACATATCATCTGCAGTGTACAAAAATACAGCAAGTCTTGCTGTCGTAGTTTCCGAACACAACGAATGTAATCGAATAATGGATACATAGCTGCCTTGGAATATGATCCGAAGTAAAAACCGCAGTAATCCAGAAAATATATGGGATTACAGTGTTGCCTATATGTGACTGATGTGCGCTTTACCCGACACCTTTTCGTGAACAGGTATTTTTAGAAGTAAACTAGAAAGAATATTTTCCTTAACAAGATGCATAAAGAATTTAAATACAATTATAAATAACTTCATTCAAAAATAGTTCTTCCGATGAATAATTGTGGTTGATTATAAAAATCATAAAATACTTCACATTAAACCGTTAATAATAGTTTTCCTGATCTACAGGATGACTCAGGACGTATTTTTTAACTTCACGTGACGAAAATAGTTTCTCTGATGAATAATAGTGGTTGATAATAAAAACAAAAAATACTTCACATTAAGCAGTTAAGAATGGTTTTCCTGATCTACAGGAGAATGACTCAGGACATATTGTGTTAAGTTCAAGTGGTGATAGCTTATGAAAAATCAAGTCAAAAATTTATTTTCAGTTTTACCGCAACGTGAATTATAGTGGGAGTAATACTACCCTGAAAATCAATGTCAAAATATGAAATCTTTAAATAAAATCAATAACGATTTGGTCTTCCATTGTGTGGTCACTATTCAGAGTACTGTTGTTTAATATCAAGTTTCATTTTCTATAGTTAAAGAAATTACATTTAATAGTTGATTTTCAAAGTAGCATTACCCACAATAATAATTTACTTTACGGAAAAATTTAAAACATATATTCAACTTAGTTTTTCAGAAGCTATCATCGCACAAAGTTAACACACTCCATCGTAAATGACATACTTAATGCTAGTTTGACGGTACCACGGTAGGTGCAGTTGTTAACACATTCACCTCCCAGCATGGCGGTCATGGGTCGGTCCCGACTACGTAACGTGCGTTGCTGTTGGCCGGCGCGTTTCTCTGGGAACTATCGTTTCTCCCGTCCTTCGTATTCTGTCGCTTCTCTATTGTAGGATCTCATGTATTGACATTATTCTTCGAGGCAGGCAGGCAAGTGGTGCGATATCACGACCCTCGAGTACACACGGCCTACTATATATTTATTTATTTTCAATATTAATTGATAATAAAACCACAAATTACTTGACACCAAGCAGTTAAGGGGCCGCGGTGGCCGAGCGGTCATATCTCTCGCCTCCTACCAAGGCAATCCTGGTTCGATTCGCGTCGAAGTCGATCCCTGGATTTTCGCATGTGGGAAACCTACTGGTCGGCGTGTTTTCTCGGGGATCTCCTGTTTCCCCGTCCCTTCACTCCAAGGCTGCTCCATGCTCACCTTACGTCACCCCTCACCAGCACTAAAGACCTAGATGTTAAGCGCTGACCAAAATCTCTTCACTCACCAATCAGAAATCTTCACGTCAAACTATAAAAATAATTAATAAACTACTCAATACTATACCTAAAATGTATCTAATATATAAAATTCTCGTGTCACAGTGTTTGTTTCCATACTCCTCCGAAACGGCTTAACCGATTTCAATGAAATTTTGTATATACATTCGGTAGGTCTGCGAATAGGTTTTTATCTATTTTTATACTCCTAAGTGATATTGTTTAGTAAATATGTTTAATTTAATAATTTTAGAACTCGGTCGATAACTGTGTAAGTGATAATTAATCAGTTATCCCCACGAGCTGATACCAGTCTATCCCCACCAGGTGTCGCTGCTCTATTATTATTATTAATTTATTTATTTCCTTATTATTAGACCTCTTCAACTTATACACCACATCCTTACACAACTACAATAAGTTATTTATGTGACAAAACAACGTTTGTCGGGGAGATAGTACTTATACATAAAATTAGACATTGTTCACCAAGCTCTATTTCACTGATGTTAGAAAGCTGATTATTGTTCATAAAATAAAATTTGGAAGAGTTAGCTTTCAAAATCAGTTAAGCACAAAGTCGAGTTACGTCATTGGGGAGAAGTAGATTGAAGTGTTATTTATTATTACTGGCCCCTCAACGTGTTATTTGACATAAAACTATACATTTCCTGTTCATAGCGAATACAGTTACGACATGATTGTTTACGTATTAAGTAAATGCTTCTCATACTAAAGTGATTTATGGAATTAACAAAGGCTGAATTTTGCATAAATTGCGTTGTCAGTTACAAATAATTAGAACATAATATTTGTGTATATATACACACATAAATATTATGTTCTAATTACATATATATAATATATGTATACAGTACACAATTTAATGAAAATATACTGTAATACCCAGATTCGACAGCTGATATTCGCGTAGAGTTTATCAATTAAGATTTCGATGGGTAAACATAGAAAAACCTGCCATACTTATGTTCGAAATTCCTATAAAATTAATTATTTATTACAAAAAAAATTATAAAAGCCGTTAAAAATGTCTGTTTGCGATTAAACTCACGCTTCTTCTTATTATTAATATTACTAGTAGTAGCAGTAGTAGTAGCCGTAGTAATAGTAGTAGCAGTAGTAGTAATAATAGTAGTAGCAGTAGTAGTAATAATAGTAGTAGTAGTAATAGTAGTAGCTGTAGTAGTAGCAATAGTAGTAGCAGTAGTAGTAATAGTAGTAACAATAGTAGCAGCAGTAGTAGTAATAGTAGTAGCAGTAGTAGTAATAATAGTAGTAGCAGTAGTAGTAGTAATAGTAGTAGTAATAGTAGTAGCTGTAGTAGTAATAGTAGTAGCAGTAGTAGTAATAGTAGTAACAATAGTAGCAGCAGTAGTAGTAATAGTAGTAACAATAGGAGCAGCAGTAGTAGTAATAGTAGTAGCAGTAGTAGTAATAGTAGTAGCAGTAGTAGTAATAGTAGTAGCAGTAGTAGTAATAGTAGTAGAAGTAGTAATAATAGTAGTAGTAATAGTAGTAGTAGTAATAGTAGTAGCAGTAGTAGTAGTAATAGTAGTAGTAGTAGTAGTAATAGTAGTAGCAGTAGTAGTAATAGTAGTAGCAGTAGTAGTAATAGTAGTAGCAGTAGTAGTAATAGTAGTAGTAACAGTAGTAGCAGTAGTAGTAGTAATAGTAGTAGTAATAGTAGTAGTAGTAATAGTAGTAGCAGTAGTAGTAATAGTAGCAGCAGTAGTAGTAATAGTAGTAGCAGTAGTAGTAGTAATAATAGTAGTAGTAATAGTAGTAGTATCAGCAGTAGTAGTAGCAGTAGTAGTAGTACTAGTAGTAGTATCAGCAGTAGTAGTAGTAGTAATAGTAGTAGTAATAGTAGTAATAGTAGTAGTAATAGTAGTAGAAGTAGTAATAATAGTAGTAGTAATAGTAGTAGTAATAGTAGTAGCAGTAGTAGTAATAGTAGTAGCAGTAGTAGTAATAGTAGTAGTAATAGTAGTAGAAGTAGTAATAATAGTAGTAGTAATAGTAGTAGTAATAGTAGTAGCAGTAGTAGTAGTAATAGTAGTAGCAGTAGTAGTAATAGTAGTAGCAGTAGTAGTAATAGTAGTAGAAGTAGTAGTAATAGTAGTAGTAACAGTAGTAGCAGTAGTAGTAATAGTAGTAGCAGTAGTAGTAATAGTAGTAGCAGTAGTAGTAATAGTAGTAGAAGTAGTAATAATAGTAGTAGTAATAATAGTAGTAGTAATAGTAGTAGTAGTAATAGTAGTAGCAGTAGTAGTAATAGTAGTAGTAGTAATAGTAGTAGTAGTAATAGTAGTAATAGTAGTAGTAATAGTAGTAGAAGTATTAATAATAGTAGTAGTAATAGTAGTAGTAGTAGTAATAGTAGTAGCAGTAGTAGTAATATTAGTAGCAGTAGTAGTAATAGTAGTAGCAGTAGTAGTAATAGTAGTAGTAACAGTAGTAGCAGTAGTAGTAGTAATAGTAGTAGTAGTAATAGTAGTAGCAGTAGTAGTAATAGTAGCAGCAGTAGTAGTAGCAGTAGTAGTAGTAATAATAGTAGTAATAATAGTAGTAGTAGTAGTACTAGTAGTAGTATCAGCAGTAATAGTAGTAGTAGCAGCAATAATAGTAGTAGTAATAGTAGTAGCAGTAGTATTAGTAATAGTAGCAGTAGTAGTAGTAATAGTAGTAGCAGTAGTAGTAGTACTAGTAGTAGTATCAGCAGTAGTAGTAGTAGCAATAATAGTAGTAGTAATAGTAGTAGCAGTAGTAGTAATAGAAGCAGCAGTAGTAGTAATAGTAGTAGCAGTAGTAGTAGTAATAATAGTAGTAGTAATAGTAGTAGTATCAGCAGTAGTAGTAGCAGTAGTAGTAGTACTAGTAGTAGTATCAGCAGTAGTAGTAGCAGCAGCAATAATAGTAGTAGTAAAAGTAGTAGCAGTAGTAGTAATAGTAGTAGTATCAGCAGCAGCAGTAGTAGTAGTAGCAGTAGTAGTAGTAATAATAGTAGTAGTAATAGTAGTAGTATCAGCAGTAGTAGTAGCAGTAGTAGTAATAGTAGTAGCAGCAATAATAGTAGTTGTAAAAGTAGTAGCAGTAGTAGTAATAGTAGTAGTATCAGCAGCAGCAGTAGTAGTAGTTTCAAAACGAAAACGGTTAGCAAATTTTTAAACTTTACTTTTTTTTGTATGGTTGACATTCTGCGTGTGATTCCTGTGTTTAAAAGTAAATTTCTTAAGAGCCAGCACGCGAACAATCATTTAATCTTATATCATCTGAAAAAACACGTTTTGGTTTAGTCTATATAGTTTAAGAGAAGTGCGATTGTTTAAAACTTATGTGTGTTAGTCACATTTAACATAAGCTAGTAACATTTCGAAGAGAGACTACTTATTTGCCGCTCCAACGAATCTGTTTTCAGTTTACCATCTTGCAAACCCGGACTTCCGGCCGTCTAGTCGTGAGTCAGCATTTGGGACTATTTTTTTGGTTCTTGGAATGAAACCAGAGTTAGTATCCCAACCATTTAATGAACTCCGGAAATGTTATGTATGAAAAGAACGGAGGTTTAGAAAGAACAAGATAGTTAATTACAACAGACCCTGCAAATACGTTGCCGTGAGCGAAGCAAACAATTATATTAAAAAGTGTAAGTTAAAATAATTATGTATATATTCATAAACAAAATTGTTCTCTAAATACAACCATATCGTCTAAAATTTTATTTTCGTGCATATAAATTTGAAACGTGAATATAAGTTTCACTGACTAGGATGCCTATTGGAATTTGCGAATAACTGATATTCAAAACATACCTGAGTCGAAATATAGACCTTGTGGGTAGTAAAAAAATAATAAGTTCTCAACATCTTGTTTTCCAACACAACAATTGAAAAAACCTAATATTATATTTCAACAAATCTGGAAATGTAAACTAGACACACGCACATAAAGGCAAATTCCTAGACTAAACTTGCAGTCCTAAAAAGAATAAAAACTAAATTTGACTCACGTCCCTTTTGGAAATCAGACTTACATTTGCTATCGTTTTTTATGTTTTGTAGACAAACGTTTTTTCTAGAGAACTAAAAATATTGAAAAGCATATATGGTCTAAAATGTTTATTCGTGATATTCGGTGTACAATTACTAAGAGCATAAAATGTTTTTTATTTGTTTTATTTCACAATGAATAAGATAATTTTACTTTGACTTCTGTCTGACAAATTGAATCACTGTTAACTACTGTCACAAGGTCACCGAAGAAGTTAGTTTTTTTTTATTGAAATTATGAACGTATATATTTGCATAAATCAGTTTTAAAATACATTCATTTTACTTGCCAGTGTTTATTTTATTTTTAAATTCGTGACACTGCATATAACGAAAAAAAGTCCCTGTTGGCGATAAAGTCTTGGAAATTAATGATGCAGGTGTTTAGACTATAATTTTGGATCGTTTAAGAACAGCTGTAGAGGTAAATGCACTGGGCTATATACAACGCACCAAATATTATATTAGACTGTAATGTAGTCCTAACGAATTTACGATTCATTTAAGAGATTTTTATCTACGTGGCGGGAGTATGGTGACCTTCGAAGCCTGCAGTATTTTACACATATAAACAAACTCCGAGAACCTCCGTATTCTATTTGCTGTTCCAATACGTGAGCACAGTGCCATCCCAAGCCGAGGCCTTTAAGTGTAAGATCAACTTCATAAGCGTCTCCGGCGTTATTCTTTCGAAACGGTTAATAGCTCCATATATTCCATCGTCTGTCTCTCTCTAACCTTCTCCCTCCTCCTCCCCACACTCTTAATGCCGAGATTTATTAAAAATGAAAAGGGAGACGGAGAAGAGAAGGCGGAGAACTGGTTTTCTTGAGACTAAAGAGAACTGGACACACAGAAAGCTACCAAGTCCTCACTGAGATCCGAACAAAAACCTACTTTTTTTTTATTTTTGCCCCCTTCGCTTGTAGTCGAAGGGAGAGAGAGAAGAAGAATTTTTTATATCGTCTGCATTTTCATTCTATTGTTTGGGAAGGAGGCCTGTTCTTAGTGTCACGGGCCGAGTAACATAGTGGTGTGTTGGGGGTGAGTTTATTCCGGAACAACCCTCCAACCCTCGCGGGCCATTCACTGCTGTCCAGCACCCATAGAATCATAGAATGCGCACCACATCAGAAATATATATGTGTTTAAAAAGAATCGTCTGTATACGTGGGAAAATGTCGCAAACAAGGGCCACAGCTTCGTCACAGGCTTTAGAAACGAAACATTCCTCTCATACGAAACTACTGTCCATTCGCTGATAAACTATATATATATATATATATATATATATATATATATATATATGATTACACTTACTGTTAGTGCAAAAGTAATTCTACAGCACCGTGACGCACTAGTGCCGGCAACAAACAATTATAATTTAACGGCGTTGATCTTTACATTAGAAAACCAATAATTTAAAAACCAACGTACTTGGTATTTATGCAAGCCAATATAAAGTAAAAACGTATGAAGTGTCACACAGATAAATTCATTAAATTATTATTCAGTGTAATTGACTAACTCATTTTAACTATCAGAATGCACTTTCTTACAAAAAACTATGAATTCACAAAAACTAGTATTTTATTACTGTGTTTTTGCTGTCAAAATTAGGTTGGTAAGAATGGCGTTTTAAATTTGGATTGGCTCACGTTTTCAAACGTCTTTTAAATGTAAGATTAATATTTACACTTACATAATATTTCAGTGAAATATTCCTACATTGTAAGTTTAGGAAATACGTTCAAAATATTACAACGAGTAAAAGTTTTATGCGCAAATTCCATCCGGATACTAGAGTATCAAATAAAATTTAATCAGTCAGTATTGTTTACTTAATCTGTAAATTTCGAATTAAAAGGATGCCAGAACACGATCGCTGTTTTATAAATCGTCATTCAATCAGGCATAAAACGAACGTTCGTGAGAATATATAATGTTACACTAGTAATTTATTTATGGATGATATGTACCTTATGGTATGGTTGTAACATGTTTTTATAAATCCTGAGAACTGATTTAAGTTGAATAACTTCACAATTACATCCGTTGATTTTACAATTTTTGTATAGACGAAAAACATTTATTTTTTACAGCAACGTAAACAAAAATTGCTTCCGTGTTTTTTACATGTCTTTCGATCATGCTGCACAGCTCCTAACACACAGCTACGAGACACCATCTGGCCGCTCGCATAACAGTCAAAAACCTCCCCATCCCACCTTCCCAGACACTTTCTTCAAACCTAAGTACTTGTTATTCCTCAGAAGGCCAGAGGCAGGGGAATGCGCGTCAACCAGTACCATTAGGTACCCTTGGACGAGACAGTTCAAGAAGGGTAATGAAACGTGCTCCGCCGTCTGAAATCTTCGGATGCAGCCTCCTTTATCGCTGCGTCTGGAAGTACAAAGAAAGATACAGACGGACTCGTGGAGTGTATCAATAGAGCAGCGATTGCTTGGCACATAGCAGGTTAATGGAGTGAGTGAGTGAGTGAGTGAGTGAGAGATTTTTGGTCAGTGCTTAAAATCGAGGTCTTTAGCGCTGATGAAAGGTGATATGAGGTGAGTATGGTGCGGCGCCGGAATGAATGAACGCAGGAAACGGGAGATCCCCGAGAAAACCCGCCGACCAGTGGCATCGTCTGGCACGATTCCCACATGCGAAAATTCGGGAACCGACCTCGCCGGGGATCGAACCCAAATCGCCTTGGTGCGAGGCGAGAGGACTGACCCCTCGACCACCTCGGACCCGCAGGTTGATGGAAGGTGGCACAGTAGCGACAGCGACAATAACGGAGACAAAACGGCGAGGAAGAAGAAAGTGATTATGCGAAAGACGACGGTGATATGGAGAGAAGTGTGCGGCAACGGGAGTGTTTTTGATCAGTGAGAAGATTAGAGAATAATACGCAATTTGAAAATAGCTACTTGTTACAAAAGAAAATAATACTCAACTCACTATGTGGAGTAGAAGTATTTGATAGGCTGCTTTATATATAAAGCCTAGATGTACGGAGTGTACTGAACAGGAAAATGAGTGCTATGTGTTGTGATGTGCTTACATGGAATACTTAAAAAGTAAATTTTACTCCATCGCACTTTTCTTATCTAGTATTGTTTTCATGAAATTTTCCTTTCATTTGCAAGAGTAAAGGAGATGATATTACCTACATGTGTTTTACTTCAAACAAATTAAAATAAAAGCAAACGTGTCGTTGTTTAAAATTTAAACATTTCAATGAAACATAGTTTATTTTTATCATATGAGTAATATATTAACTTTCCATTACGGTAGTTAATTATTTTTAAAATTTTGACATATCGCTGTAACCAATTATTGTATTATCATTATTGAACCACAACGCCCTAAAAAAAACCCATGAAAACCCATTCAAAAAAGCGCTTGAACTCCCAGGACGTATTTTGACCTTACATGTAAGAACCCATCAGTCTGAAAAAAATTACGTTACGAGAGCAATAATATAGTAAACACGTTTTTTTTTTTTTTTTTCCTTTTCCTTGTTAAGTACTTTTGTGTAATTATAGACATTACGACTCAATCACAAAATATTCAACAATCGAAACTTGTCTTTGTTTTTCTTTAAAACCTTAAAAAAATCGTTTTTCATAATTAATGTAAATTCTTGCCACCAAAGATTGGATTAATTGAAATATATTTCGCGTATGATCGGATTTCTCAGTCAAAATGGACGCACGCACGTTTAGAAAATCAGACGGTCGTGGTTTCGATCCCGACTAAATATACTGGGAACTGTTTTTCTGCAGAAGCTTACAACACTGTCCCAAACAAACGCTACCGAGTGAGCATGGCGTAACGGTAACGCTTTTGACTTGCATTTCAGAGGACACAGGTTCGATCACCGGCTCCGGCCATCCTGATTTCGGTTTTCAATAGTTTTCCGAAATAGCTCCAGGCGAATGCTGGAATAGTTTTAACAAAGGCCATGGCCGTTTCCTCCCAAGTTCCTGCCTTGTAGCAAGTTGTGTATCACCGTCTCTAATGACCGTGCTGTCGACGAGACGTAAAGTCCACTTAACTTAAAGCTGGGGATGTTCTTTATGTAAGTAGCTGGCTAGTTTCTTCCACGTAATATTAAGGCGCCCGCCTGGTGGCCGTGTGTTAGTGTGAGTGAGGCACGACTCCAAGGGCGATGTTGACCAGCTCATCTGGCGAGGTATCGCCTCTACCGGAAGACACTGAAACCGCGTGCAGTGGTATCGTAGGACACTCGCCTGACTGACACTTTCAGTGGTGACCCCATCTTTTTACTGGTGGAAAGTTTTAAGTAAAGTCCAATACACCTCTCTATTGTAGTTTCACAAGAATACCTTCAGTAGTTGTTTGGATATAATAGATTGAAAAAGCCGTTTTTAGTCATTTTGAGATGCTCTGAAATGGTTTCTAATCAACGTGATGTTTTAAAACTACTATTCCGAAGTCGTTTGAAGTGTTTGTTCTTTTCGTAAATCCACACATTAGATACACGATCAGTAGATTCTTAGATAAAAGCGTTCTGCTAGCACGCTGCAACGCTGGCTACAAGGCAGGCAGGCGGGCGCCTTAAGGACCTCCTTCATAGGTTGTATGTATATAATATAAATTTTAAACTGGGAGACGACAGTTACTGGTAGCCGGCCACCCCGCCTGTTCTTGATCGTAGCAAGCTAAATCAGTTGGAAGCAAAGCTTGCAACTCAACGTGACCAAGATTAAATAATTCTCAAGAAGTATTTAATATATCTTCGTAAGATATTGACAAAACATAAAATGTAAAGGAAATTTTTAAAAAAATAGAGCAAAAATATTATTTCCCAAATTTCCGAACAAAAATCTTGGCAGTGTGATGCATTTTTAGTGTGATCCATTTGTGACACTGGATTTTGTATGTTAGATCGTAATACAAAATATTGCGTTAAAGGAATATGACTTACTCTTGCCTACAAAGCTATCAAAATATCTTTATGTTTGTCATTTTGAATTCAAAAACCCTATAGACTTCAATAAACTTTTCAGCGTTACTTCATATTGTACGCTCTCTTAAATGTCTCCTCGAAGAAATGTCGTTCTTTAAAAATATTTCTAAAATAAACGAAATACAGTCTAGCTGCGAGCGTGTTCGAAAAGGGGTTTTATTTTCTATATTTTTACTGAGATGAGAAATGAAACACAGCTGAGATAATTAAAAGCCCCGAGTACGACTGAGTGCAGAACAGAAGGACGTCCCCAGCTAAAGCAAGGAGAAGGGAGCGATGGCAAAACAAAAGGCATGATGGTTGAGTTAGGGGCGCGGAGACAAGACCAGAGACCATGCTAGTGGTTGAGGGTGGATACGTCTGAATGGAACCAAGACGGCAGTAGCTACAAGCAGAGATAATGAACGAGTGCTACCTCTCGGTCTTCTTGCCTGTCTTAACGACCTTGCTCTGCTAAGTAACTTTCCCTCCCTTCCCCCCTTCCACCTCTTTTTTTTCTTCCCTGCTGCTTCCCTTCCGGAGCAACCCCCCGCCGACTCGAGCCCCTCCTCTCCTTAATTAAACCGATTCGTCATCATTACTGTGGCGAGCCATATTTTGCCGCGACTCGGAGTGCGGAAGCAATGTTCGAATTCAAAGGCGGCGTGTGGGGGTGGTGGGGTGGGGGAGCGCGACCCTTGTCGTTCCGTGTCACCGCCGACTTCACGGTCCATCGCGCAACCGTCACGAACCCGAGAAACTTTCCCCAACCCGACATCATGCATGGAGCAGTAGAACTGTATCCTCTATGAGCTTACACCTTGAGTCAAAGAAATATGTGAACCGGAAAGCCCGTACCAGCAGCGCAGAAATGAGTTTTTGAATCCCAACGCCAACCAACTTTACCCAGAGTAATGTTAATTGTACTACAGGTTATAGAAATAAAATGTGTTTTCTTATGGGATAGTTTGGCAAAGGGAAAATTTCTGTTGTTGGTTGGCAAAGGGACCAGAAAATTACGAATCTGTAGTAAAATTAAATTTGAATGGGCTTGGAATTTACAGAAGTCATTGAACTTAATTGTATAGTGAAAATAAACCGACTTCGCGTTTTAAATTACTAACTTATGTAATTTAAGATTCAGGAAACCTCTGTGATTGGTCAGTTTGCACCCATTACCGACACCAGCGCTCAAGCGGCACAAATTTTCCCTGTGACAAACTTTTCACATTGATCTTTCGAACCTGTAGTGGAATTAACCTTACCCGAATGCGACAAAATCACCTTATGGACTCAAGCACTTTATTTTACACAATTGCATAGACTAAATAGATACATACATGTGTGTTTGCTTCCAACAGTTTAGTGCTGTTGATTCTATTGTCGACTTTCGTTGTAAATAGACTACATTATAAGTTTTAAATACTGACCGTAGTGGAGCAATGGCGAAACCCTAACATCTTATTCGGGAGGACCCGGGTTTGATCCACGGCTCCTGCCATTATGATTTCGGTTTTCCGGGGTTTTCCGAAATCACGCCAGGCACATGATAGGATGGTTTCTTAATACAAACCCAAGCCGACTCCTGCTCCCTTTCCCACGTGTAGCTCTGACAAGGCATCTAATTAATACCTAATTATTTAACTGCAAACAAAAAAGACAAAACAATTTTTCGGGAAATTCGGCAATTCATTCCTAGTTCAGACTTATATTATCCCTTTACACATCCGTTGGATAGGGTATATATATTTTTCAACTTACATGCAATATTTATATCACAGTAATATGCATATACTAGCTGTCCCTTTGCGGCTTCGCCCGCGTGTACTACAGAAAAGAGTAACTAAATTTTAATAACGTATTAATTGATGGTGTTGCTATGTTCTCTGTATATCTTTATAACAACAAATACAAACAGTTTTATTCAGTCCACTACGCTGAGGGTACTTTAATAACAGAACATCTTTGTTTTTAATTCATCTTTATTTCTCTACAAAATAGCTACCCGGCCGCGGCTTTGCACGCGTGAAATTATGTAATACAAACAGTAACTCTGGATAAAATATGTGATGAAGGCATTTAACAGTTAGCGTACTCAATTACAGTGAACTATAAATTGTCTTAGCTCAGTGAAAAGAGCGCACGCAATATGCTCGTATGATGTCATGTCATGTCCCATCGCAAAGACTTGCACAGGATACGAACCCGTAACCACACCCCTCCCACACCACAAACTTTGTACAATACCCGAGTGAATACTTAAAGGCAGGCCGTAATAATACTTTCGTATGTACGGGCTACAGTCCAAAGAGGTTCTATTTATGGTGGGTTGGCAAAAAAAAACCCGGAACTCCACAGACTTAACTACAAATTATTCAAGACAGGCCATGAGAGTTATTTCGCGTGTACAGGCTATAGTCCACAGAGGTTTAATTATAAGCAAGAAATAAAAAGGAAACAAATTTTGAACTATTTCCGGTGTTACGAAAGATTATTCTTAAACACGTTTTATTTTTTAATAGGCTTTCAAGGACGAATTTCCAAAAATCGTTAAATTACTTTTTAGGTATTTACTTATGTTTCATTATAAGACAAAAGCCACCTCGATATCTCTAACGGTTTAGGTGATACGACTGATTAATCAAAAAACTGTTTTATTTTTTTACCGGCTTTCAAAAACGAATTTTGAAAACTCCTGAAATTACTTTTTAGGTATTTGCGTAAGCTTCATTTTAAAGAAAAAAATGACTTCGATATCTCAGGTGGTTTAAGAGGAAGAGAGGATTTACTGTAAACGAATTAAACGGCTTTTCACCTCCTTAACATGAAAATTTCGAAAAATCCTGAAATTTGTTTCTAGACATTTGTATTTGCGACCTAACGAAGTGAATAAGACGACGATAGCCCGTCGGGTTCGAGAAATATCGAAGATTTGCAAAAAATACATTTCACCCCGTTTCACAACCTTAATAGCCGAATTTCAAAATGTCCTTTCTTAGTGCGCGCCTACGCCACAAGGGGAAACTTCCCTTAAAATTTCACGTTTCTAGGTCCAGTGGTTTGGGCTGGGCTTTGATGATGAATGAATGAATGAGTCAGTCAGTCAGTGAGTGGGGCACTTCCTTTTATATATATAGATTGCTCGCTACAGTTTTATATTTGCATGGTTTTAAATCGCGGTTCACTGTCTTCGGATTACAGCTGGAGGGCAGCATTAATGCTATACATTCAGAGAGGAATTTTAGAAAGCTAAATATTTTTAAATTTAATGTATCACACAAGGTACGGCACTGGAAGAGGAATCGTCCATGTTCTGTGATAAATGGAGCATCCTGGTATTCGTTTCGTCTGGGGCTATTCCGGGAATCCATGTTTAATCGAAACTAGGATGGTCGGAGCCACAATTATAACCAGAATGCCAACGTGTCGGTCCACATACGTGATGTGAGAAAGTTTCACCATAACTGAAACACAAAAACACAAATAAATGATTACATTTGGAAAATACGGATCGACAACGTCGGGAGGCGAGTGCTCTATCCGCTGCATGAACTGTGCGCAGCGTTTTTGGAGTTACGTTATTTTCTCAGAGAAAAGTAAACATGCGTCTAGATTGCTTGCCTGCGAAAAGAAGACATACTTTATACTATTTGTGAAAATTACTTTTAAGACACCACGCACATTGGAAGCATTATTTTAAAGCCCTCAAACTTTGCTACAATCGGCTTTCCAGATGGTTATTTCTCAAGATATGTGTACCGAATCCGTTCAAATTTGAGGTCTGCAACTACACTGGACTTTGCTACAGAGGCGCGTTCAATAAAAGGATAGGTTTGCCGCTTAAAGCCCCACAGTAAAAACGTTACGGTGGAAACACTACGCGCTCGTTTACGGCCGGCGTCGCTCGTAGTGCCTCGTCGATGTTCGCCTCACACACACAAACATACACATCACCAGGCAGCCGCCTTAAGGACGCCGCTTACCTGCCCGTTAGAGGCTCAAAAGCAACAGAGCTATAAGGGCGACCTTGAAGCGCCCATTGACGCCGCATTGACACTACGAGCCGAGCGCCGAACTAGCGTGCAAGATTCTCACCCATACATTTTTACTATGGGACTTTAAAATGTGAAAATATAATTTTACTGGTGGAAAGTCTGTAGCGAAGTTTCACAAACATCCGGTCAGTAGCCTATATTTTCAAGTACGGCAGTTTGGAAAGGCCGTTTTCATCTATTGTGGAGGGTTTTACAAATTACGTTTTTTAAGAGTGCGTGGTAGATAAATAAACGCTGAAAACATTAATTGGTTTCTACGCCTTTTTCGAAGCCAATATGGATAAAATACTTAATTACAATCCTAGATAATGGTATTTGTCAACTTTATCAATAAATATTTATCCAAAATTACTAATTCGTTACGCGTGATCTCTTGCGACGCAGTTAATTGCACGAGGTTCCGGCGTCAGAGATTGTGCCTCAGAAGTTCGTAACACTGAAAACAATTTTGTTTAAAACGTTGGCTAAAACTATTGTTTAGGATTGCTGTAGTTTAACTTTCGTAAATTGGCTTCAAGAAACCTACAGTTATATATCAATGATTTTAGCGTTGAATTATGTACCACGCCCTCTTAAAGGCGTTCCAGAGGGAAATAATCATAATTTTATATTTATATGAAACAGTGATAGTTTTCTACACGTTACTTGGGAGCACGATTATTCTTTTACAAAAAAATTAGATCAGTTAGTTTTCCCACAATGGCATTTCGAAGTCAAAATTTTCACCCCTCGAAAACCACTCAACATAATGAAACTAAATAAGTCACAGTAAACGTGCTTGACACGGGTAAGGGCTTTAAGTATGTATTAAACCAATACAACATAATTTTTTAATTTAAAATTTATTCTTAAAGTAGCAAAAAGATATCAAAATTTCAGAAATTTTAAAAAATGCAAAACACTTTTTGAATGGGTTTGTTGTATGTACGTAAAGCCCTATCCAGTGAAAATATTTTGTAAACTATTTCGTTTCGTTTTGTTGATTGGTTTCCGAGCGGTGTATGAACTAAAAACACGAAAATTTTGACTTTTAAATGCCATTATGGGAAAACTGGCTGAACATTTTTTTTGTAAGAGGATATTTGACTCTCAAGTAACGTCTATAAAACAAACACTGTTTCATACAGATATATAGTTATGATTATTTCCTTCTGGAATACCTTTAACAATAATATTCCGTCCTTCTGCGAGCTTTTTTCTTTTCTTACGTTGGCACAATGGGCACATGTGGAATAGCTTCGTAAGAAAAACATATTAACGAAGACACTGCAACACTTCTGAAGTTAGTGTTTTGCAGCACCCTAATTATCAACTTAGGGAATACTAACTGTAACTCTCCCGTTGATACGTAAGATAATTTATCATTGAAGCGTTTTTACGAGAATATTTAAAAATAAAGTATGGGTCACAACTGTGTGGTAATGAGTGAACTCGCATGCGGCTGCACCGCCAAAGGACATTAGTAATTTAAAAAAAGATTCTTAATAAGTAGATTCGTGCTCGAAAAAATGCTTTCACGGACGCACGATAAAAATAATACGTGTATACATATGGTGATTTGTCCGCCATGGTAGGCTGAGCAACGTGTAATATTCCGTACATGATGCCACTTGCAAATAACCGGGGCTCACGCGATATGCGACTGCCCAAGCGTGTACGTACGGAATAGTTGCATAACCGGCTCTGGGAGACATATAAGTATTACATTACGTGTCTTTCGCTACCTGGAAACAAGCACGGATTATCATAGCAGTACAGGTCATTCCGTATCGATTCAGTAAATATGAAAGCGGTTTTCCGAAGAACAGCACTATCAGAACATGTGGAGCTGAAGCCCTAGTGACTATTTCCTTATTACCTGTATTTTTATTTCAAAGAATTTTCATATTTCTTGTAAAGACGCGAGCCGCTGTTGTCATTCAAGAGTCTCACGCAAAGATAATGTGTACACAAGGGCAAACACATTAGAGCTATTTTCGGTTGCGAAGTCAACTTTAATCAGGTTGACGTCAGTTTGAAAAGCGTATAATAGGGTTTCAAACCAGACAAACATAGTGATTCTTCACAATACCGTGAATATTTTTACAAGATTCTACAGGATGACCCAAAAGTCCCGCATCATAGGCAGATGGTATTGTGTGAGCGAATTGCTTCTGAATGTCGTGCTACTACTCCCATGTTGGTAAAAAAACATTCTGCGGAACATGTATGATCGCCTTCAGCTGTGTTTTAATGTTCCAGGCAATAATATTAAGCATATTCTATGATTTACTTCACACACATTTAGTGTAAGTTGTTCTGTCTATGGTGCGGGACTTTTGGGCCACCCTGTAAGTTATATGAGTTAAAAACTTCCCAGATAGTTTGGAAGTTTTTTTACAGTGAGGCCTTATTAGACAACTTTTCAAAACAGATATAATTAGGGACAAGAAAATGTCGCGGATTCAGTGACCTGCATACTTGAATCAACTATCATATTGTTACAAGGTTTAGCCGCGGAAGGGGAAGATAAATAAGCCAGAGATGAAAGGTAACAAGAGTTTTTTAGAAAAGAGAACAAGGAATAACAGCAATACAGAAATAGAGGCGAGTGGAAGGGTTAGGGTAAGGCGAGACAGGATATAGGTAAAGTATCGCTCTCCTTCCCTAAACCAACAGGAACTCACCGTTCGTGCCACCGTTGGAGTTAGTTCTCTAACCAGAGGTCGCACCCCGACTCGAACCCAGATTCCCTAGGTGCGGTCGCCGCCCGAGCAGAAGACTATCTCGTCGACTCTCCTCTCCAACTCCAACTCTCCCGGTAGCTAGTTCGATCTATATACCATTCTTCGCACACTCCCACTAGGCCGTCAAAATCCTCCCCTCTGATTGGCTCCCAGATATGCTCAGAGGCGGAGAAATCCCTGCTGAATCCAGGAGTTTGCAAGGTGTTGGGTAAGTGTTAAGACTCACTTAACTATTCAAGTCATCGGATTCCTGGGATACCACTGTTGCCACAATCCGCCACTTTTTGGTGACATGTTGGTTACCCAGCACCCACTTACTGCCTTCCTGCGACGCCACCGACGCCGCGGGGTTGTGCAATCGTCCTCCTACTCTTCCGCGACGCCACCGACGCTTAAGGGATTGCGACACCGTAACAATATGCATACTCAAGCCCCGACCATTTGTCAACTAGCGGTTACTCGGTGGAATAGCAGACAATGAAGGTATAGACGAGGCTCGAGTATTCATAGTACGATGGATTCTAATCTGCAGGTCATTGAATTCGCGAAATTTTCCTGATATAATACGCTCAAAAAATGTTTTCAGAATGTTATTCTATGCAGTATTGTATTGGTATATAAGCCGTCACATGTCTAGCCTGTCAGCGTAAAGGCAGGAACGTATAAAACAAATTTATAATATCTAACCTGTTTAAAAATGGTCACCGTGCGCAAGCCTAGATCGTACGTGCAGGTGTCTGATACTGCAGACAGTTACTTTGCGATGACAGTAGCAGTTGTTTTATTCCCAAGCACCAAAGAAGCCTTTATGATCTCAAACGTATTTTTAGAATTGTTGGAAAAATGCTGAAGCTCTCATTTTACTTAATTAACTTATATCACAAAACTCTTTTCCTCGCTCTAACTGGTTCAGGTCAACCATTCCAAATATACGATTATTAAGTTTATTGCAAAACTAGACTAAACATTTTATTCTCATTGTGTTGCGAAAATATGGTCATACGATTTGGTAGTAAACTTCGAACGATTTTCTGATTTTCTCAAAATGGTTAACACATGGTTGTATTGTCTCTGTTATCTACTTTACGTATAAATTTAATTTGCATAGTGAGTCAAAACAATAACATCTAAAGAAGTAATTAAATTGTCTATAGTATCGAAAAACACTTAAAATATAACAAAAGAACAAATCGTCACTATCGTGTTTGCAATGTCTCCCTCGAAATTGTTGACTCTGTTGCCGCTACCGCTTACCTAGGAACAACAAGGTTTAACCAACAATAATTTTTGATGGGGACGACCATTATTTATTTTAATATTGTATTACTTATTATTTCTGCTGATTTCCATAAATAATTTGGTACGATAGAATTTTGGAAATTCCCTTGATGATAAGATAGACTTCAAACGTATGTACGCTGAAGTTATTTGTGCTGTTGTATCACGACATATCAGGCAGGACTTGTAGGATTCTGAACAAATATCAGACAAGCAAAAAAACAAACAACTAATTCCTAGTCTCCCGTTCACGTATGAAATTTGGTCAGCAGCCGATGAGCCAACAACTGACGACCATTTGCACATAGGACTGCAGAATCTAGCATGCAAATCACTGAACTCTTAAAAATGTTTCCTTCATTATAAACAAATATTTGTACATTTAGCACACCTGTGTTTAGGAATGTTAATACCACGGGTCCCTATTTATGTTATTTTAGAAAGTTTTATTTTTTAAATCTCGAAAGAAAGCAGTTAATGCAAAACAGTTAGGCCTACATAGAAATGTTAGAATTTTTTGTTTTATGTAGCCTAATGTTTTCAAACCGTAAAGTTTTATAATTTTGGTTAGTTATTGACTTGAAGAGATGTTAAAGTTGATAATCTGCGAAAATTATAGACACTTATGTTTAAAAAAAAAAAAAAAGTTACATATTACAAACAATTTCCAGTATTTCTATGAGACGATTTTGCGATATCTGCTTCGTTTCACGATTTAAAAAATTAAACACGCAAAAACAGCATGTATGGGAACCGTATGCTAAAATTTTTGCCACGCATCAATGAATGTGTTACTATACAATTTTATAAAAAAAATCTAATGTATACTTATGTTACCAGACTTGTATAGTAATAGCTGTTCATTTGCTCTATTTACTAGTTGAAGCATGGTAGCAGTGGCATGGTGTGGCGTGGGTGTGGAGGAAGGTAAGCTGAACTTTACGACGTCTGTACAATTTCATGAGTTGGCTATCGGTAGTAGTGTGGCACTTTGTGTGACGTCACTTCTAATACGCCACTCTCGGATTTGTACAGACAGACGTCGCGAAATACATCTTACCTTGCAACACACCCACGCCTCGCCACTGCATGGTAGTAAATGCCCCATAATCAGTATCTGTAAAAGATTTCCAATACTATTTAGGTATGTTTTATTTTCAGTGATTAAAGTTTAGTCAATGACGCATGCACTTTCAGCAAACTACGGAACTATCGTCGCTCTACGGATGCAATATATCAGAACAACTCATGAATACATGCACAACACTAGTCAGAGACAATAAATAAGTGACGAGTATGACCATATTAAGTCGTACTATAAGAACAGGTAGAAACTGAGAAATGCAAGTAAATTAAGTTGTAGGGGATAGGGTCAAATGCACGCTGTACTGACCAGTTAGAAATTTCAGTCAGAGTGCGTTATGAGCAATGGACTAACACATTTGCAGGCCCAAATACCATGGTCAATTGTAACTGGATTACTGGACTACCTTCACAGGCCAAGGTCACAAAACAAAACACGCGTATATTTCAAGCCAAAACACGTATATGTTGTGCAAGGAGTACACTGGAATGCTGCGGATTGTTGTCGTAATGTATGTACCCGAAAATATCTCTCTCATTTCACATTAGAAGAAATTAATTCCTTAACAGATCTTGGAGGATTTCAAGCGAGGACTGCAGTTCTTGGTAAGATAAACTTGAAAGAGACTACAAAGTCAGTACTAGCAGATGTCTTCAATTCGTTTCCTCTAAAATTAAATATGGAATAACTGTGACTGGCCAGCAACAAACGTGGCGAAAACTTGTTTCACTTTATTGTGGCCTCAACCTGCTACGTTCCGGAATATTTTCGCCACTTGGGTTCAAAGGTGTTTCACTACGCTAGCAGTTGTTTTCAAAAGGAAGCTCAACAAAGGATTAAGAACAGTTGCGCAAATCCCATGAGAATTACAATTTCTGAGAAATTTTTTAAATATAATCTCTTGGGAGCATCCCGACAAGCTGATTGTCTTGCCAACCATAGTAATAATATCAACATAGTCCAGATACTCCTTTTTTTATTCTCAAACGAAGGACTTACTGTGCTCCAAACAAAAGTTGGCGCTGATATTTACGTTGGTACTGCATAAGTACAGGAAGAAGAAGAAGAAGTAGTAGAAGTGAGAAGTGTGATTCTTATGCACGACGACACAACATTTACAGAGTCGAGGAAGTCAAGTGTGTACCAGCGAGTCTTCTTTACAGAATCTCGTGTAATGTGTAGCCACCTGAGCAAAGCTCAAGTGCTAGTACCGATAAGCTTGTTTGTATTAATTAATTAATTACAATTAACACTCGATATCAAATATGACGATGGTTTGGAGTAATGAACTATTAAAAACGGGATTTGATTTATTCGAAGGAATGTGATACTGTGCATACTACTTCACATAAGTGATGTAGGTAGGCAATAATAATTATAAACTACTTCAAAAAATATTTACGTAAGATATTTAGTTTTTAAGACAGGGTCTTGCAAGTAGAATTTTAGGGAAATTTTGGTATAACGTTCAAAACATGTCAAAATTTTGATCTAACATTATTATTTTTCAAGAATTTGAGCTAAAATTTCTGGTAGGATTGGTGTTTCGAAGGTATGTTATTGTCATGATATATCACTGTTTGTTTCCTCACAAAGACATTTGATAATAGGTCCATCTGTTTTAATTATCTACGTTATCTCCTCTATCTTTATTGCTTGTTGAGGTAACTTATTTAATTCTGAAGGACTGTTGAAAAAGTCATGCTCATTGAATTCTGGATATTTACCTATTGCTCTATATATTTTTTATTTATACGGCTTATTTTTTTAAACTATTATTTTACTTTTTACAATTATTGCTTCTGGCAATAAGAGGCTCCGTTGAAAAGCTCGCAGAGCGCATACAAAGTTCAACTGAATCCTACAAAGCTTTTAACATTTAGCAAGTATACAAGAATACTACATTACATTTAAAACAATAAGTTACCAGCAAAACTGATAAGCCTACTTCCCTCAAAGATGGTGTAAATTAACCCTGAAGGTTAAGAGCGTTTACGTACATCTAGGAATATTGAATAATAATATTAATTAAGACATATGATAAACGAAATGTACAAAAAATAAGTTAGCTTACTAAGCTATACATCCGTACCCAATTAGATCAAAATTATGAAAAATTGTCGGAGATGTCTTTCTATTATATAAATATTTAAAAAAGGCCGGAAATTTCACAATATTACCAAAGGATGAAAGAAATTCACAAAATTTCAGTCACCTAACTAACCCAAATTAATGAACTTCGAATACTATTTCTCCAAATATGGAATATTACGCAAAAATATGACATGGTAGCCATTATAGAAATATGAACACGTGATTAAGAAATACAGAAAAGTCAAGTCAGCTATGTAGGCTATGTAGGCTATGTAGGCTATGCAGTATACGTGTTTCTAGTATGATGAAATAAAAAAAAACACTTAACGTATATGGTATATTTTGCAAAAATATAAAAATTGCCACTATTATATATAAAAATGGCCACCATTGTGATAATATGGACAAAGGATAAACGAAATACACAAAAGTCAAGTTGTCTTTGTATGTAGTATATGTTTACCAATTTTGTTGAAATTCATAATAATATTTCCTAAGATATGTAAAATACTATGCTTAACATATAAAAATGGCCGTAATTTCGAAAATATAAACATAGGATGAACAAAATATACAAAATCAAGTCAGCTTTGTATGTTGTAGCTGTTTCATGTTTCATGAAATTCTAAAATATGGATCCTCAGTTATCCAGCTTGATCTGTTAAAAGGTCACTATTTTGAAAATATCAAAAAGGCGTAAATGAATTATGTAAAAGTTAAGTCAGGTTGCTACGTAATATATGTTTACAAAGTTTGATGAAATTCGGTCCAATGGTTCAAAACTTTTTAGGGGACACACGTGGACATACACCCAAACACATACATACACATAGACGGCAAAGTGATCTCATAAGCCTTCAGAAAGTAGGCTTAAAATATGTGTGCAAGAACAAACTGATTTTACAATTAATAAACAACTGAATGTGTAGGCATATAGATGTAGCGAAATTTAGATACCTCAGGATGGACACTGTTTGAACTTGCAAGAAAATAATTATACCCAATAATTAAAGTGATTTGTCAGAAAAACGTTACGATTATGAATGCTGGTAAAGCACAGAAACTTTTGCAAGCGGAGGCTAAGGATGACTACGGATAACAGCTGAAGTTTTAATAGAACAGTTAATGAGCTGATAGACGGCCGTCGATTAAATAAAAAGTATTGTCTTCCGCAAAGTAGAGAGGTGGTAATTCGCAGAGGCAATTGCACTGCTCCACAACAATCTACCCCACCTCTCTCAGGACAAGTAGAAAGATAAACAGTGATTACTGGCCTTCTGTTTCTCCAGTAGCTCTGCACAGTGATGGATCACCGTCACTTCCGAATGACGCAATGACCTCCACAACTTATCGCCAACATCTTCTCATTAACACTGGATTGGCCGGGAGAGGGAGTTGACCATCGCGCCCCTCGTTCCTTGATGAATGAGGGATTATCACATATACTCTGGTTAATGACTACCCGGGACACGTGACCCTTGCCTGGCCGGTTCTTCAGATGACCTTTAAAAGAGTGTGCACATCTGTCGCTGTGCCAAGTTTAGTTCTATAGATTTTGTCTTCCAGTTACACTGTCAAAATTACTTTATTTAAAATGTCTATACGTGTGAGGGTAGCTCATTACTCTAAGACACAATGATAACTCGAAGCAGAATATGAGTTAGATTTACGAAAAAAATTGCATGCCTATTTTTTGGCGTTAAAGAAAATATGCAGCAAAAATACGCGAAAATGTTTCAATATACAATATACCTCACAATTGTATAAAACCTTACTAGATGATAGTAAAGGAGAAAAGTTAATAACCAATTGGTTTAACTAATAGATTTAGTGGTCAACGAAAATGAAATTTTATATTTACATTGTTTTAAATGTAATACACTGTCCTATGTATCTGCATGAGCGTTAAACACAATACTCTGCAGTGTTTCCGCATGTTATGAATATCTATATAACTAATCAAACACACATTGTTAAACAAATAAAAAGTTACGACTGAACAATATAAATAAGTAAAATACTTCCAAGTTAAAATCCTTCATAGCACAGTCGTTACACTAAATACTGTAACTTAAAATACTAAGCCTTTACTTATGAAATCATGGACAAAACAGACAGATGACAGATTTGAAAATAATTTAATCTTGAAACACAAAGATTGTAATATTTATCAATAATTGGCTGAAAATTATTGAAACTGTTTGATACAGTTTAAAAATTTCTCAAGTTTTTTTAAATTGCAGTAAATACATTTTTCTACACCACATTACCTATACAGTCTGCACTGCCTCAAAGGGACTTGTTTTCTGTTCTCTAGACTAAATGTGTCAGCGTACAGCTTATAATTCTTCTATCTGCCAATTTTTCACAACAAATGCATGAGTTCTTCAGAGAAAAAAGTTTCGTGCATATACACCGCGTTGAATAAATATATCGCTCGGTATGTTAAAATACCTTACAGGAATAAAAACCAGTAGGCTATATGAAAATAATTTATAGCTATCCTAACCCAGCTACAGCAAAGGAAATGGGCAGAAAGGATCTGTGCATATTGTAAGGCACTGTCCCACACACGTATACAACATTACACTGTGCTTTCTGTAAATAAACTGTACACTAGGAAAGTTTTATCATTTGTGAGAAAGATCACAGTTTTCTCATTTATAATTCGTGAACCTTTTCTTCCTAATTTCAAATATACTGTAGTCACATTTATTAAGGTAAAATCATTATATACAGATCACAGGAATGTGAATTATTTATAAAATATTTAATATTTAAGAACCTAGGCAGGACATACAAAACATTTTGAAGGTAATTTTGCATCTCATCCAAGTCCATCTAAGTATATGTGAAAAAACACGTACACTGCTTTTCGGTTAGGACAGTTTTCAGTACACGAATTAAATTAGTTTTTCCTATTTTATTTTCACTATGTATTTTCCATGGCAGCGAGAGTAAAATTGCGAGCAGCAACAAAGTTGCTTTTGTAATCACCAAGTCCTGATATGTAATGTTATGAGTCGGACCAAAGTCCGAGTGCTGGAACGCTCGCGCCCAACCGCCGCGTCGTCTCCCATTCCCTTTCTCCCTTCCCCCTGTAGTGCTGGTACGCAGAACTGTGGATACCTGCGTCACTCGGGATTCGTTAGTTGTCCTTGTGATATATCATTATGGAATACTGCCAGCTAGACGTCAAACAATTGCAGCACAGAACGCATTTACATGATAGCATGGCGCATGTACAAACCAATTCATAGGTGGAAGTAGCATTATTCGCCTACATACCGGGCATTGTGTTGTTGTCACAGCAATAGCTGTGTGCAATTTTCTTGTAAACTGTTTATTCAAGGCACTTGAAAAGATAGGACTTTTTATGTTTCGAACTTTGTGCAGCTGAAACAGACCACACGAATTGTTCGCAGAACCTGTAGGCAAAATAATGTTATGGAATTAGACGGGTAGCTACCCCTATTTTTATCATGAAAAAGAAATGTTTGAAATATGATTTCGTTGCCAGTTACAGGTCTCAATAACGCTCAAAATCGTCATACAGAATCATAATTTAACTCCCAGATAATTTCCTTTTCCAATATTGTCAAAATACTATTTTTAAGCTCGATTTCCAAAGGCTCTTAACTCCCTTAGTTTTCATTTGTCTTGAAAGTATCCTATAAATAAATGAGAAATCACGTCACGAAGTTTGGGCGTTTAATTTCATACGTATTGTAATATGACGACAGGTTCAGATAATGGTACTCTTCAGTTAACCTAAGAATTCATCTTCAAAAATATAATGAAGAAATGCAAATTCCCTTTCTTATCCAGATTATAAAGTTTTCATGTAGTGAAGATAAGATGCATTTATCTGTTTATATTTGAAATGAAGCAGTAAGAGCATAGAATGGAATAAAAAAACAAAGCCGTGATATTAAACTGTAAACAACATGTTAGGATAAAAATTACATGATATGTTAAAGGATTAAACTGAAGTTTTATTTGTTACATTTTAAATGTTTAGGATGTTTCAGTTGATGAAGAAATATATACAGACAAAAGTCTAAACACTTTCCGAAAACTCTGCAAACAAATCATAGACCTTTAAACATTAGAAAAAAATTCAGAGGTAAAAATTTTAACACTATTGCAGTTCCAGTTCTAATTTATCTAAATGAAGACAGTGTTAGCTTACAAAGATAAAAAAATTAATTTGAGCAGCAGAAATGTAATGTATTATAACAACATTAAGGCTAGGCCTATCAGATAGGAAACACTACACTAATCTACGTTAAGAACTAGAATTGAAACCGCTGCTTGACCACGGAAGGGAAATAAAACAATATGTGGCGTGGACGTCTATTAACAATGCTTGGAAGCAGTTTACCAGCTTCAGCAACGGGATACCGACAAAGGGTAAAAAATATGTGTGTGTGTGTATATATATATATATATATATATATATATATATGCATACTATATGTGCGTGTAAGAAGAAGCCGAGCGAAATGGACATCAGAACAGGTTGAAGATCTTTAACCTATTGAAGAAGCAGAGTTTTTGTAAGTTATATTGCTATTTTTACGCTTTTCTGCCGGCCTTCGTAGCGTTGTCGGTAGCATGCCAACCTACTGTGCGAGAGATCGTGGGTTAGAATCCCAGTGCTGGCATGGATGTTTGTGTTATTAACTTAGGTTAGCCGTCCCTCATTAAGTCTAGCAGCAAAAAAACCTGAAGACGTAATTAAAACCAATAAAATAAAGTTACGATTGTCTCAGGCTAATTGTTTTGAGAGAAAAATCACAAAAAGTACCTAGTATCATAGAAACAACACATCGTTTTTATCATATGAACCGGTCATAAATGGAACTTTAATTCTGTAAAAAACTGACAGGTACTTTATAGATTCACGAATCATATCAAGAGGAACAAAGACTTCTTAGTGATAGATTGTAGTTGTTGATCCAGCAAACACTTTATACGTAGGGTGTTGCTGATTCAACCTGTAACAATTTACACTTGAAGAAGTTGTGTTTTTTAACCGTTTTTATGAAGCACTGTGCGATTCTTGTCGTTACTTACTTTGTAATTTGTATAACTGAAACAGAACACTCGTTATTTGCAAGTACTTAGTTGCATCTACTACTGCAGCATTCTTGATATTTGTGCAACCAAGAGAACGTGGTTGAACAGGAGGTGAAGGGACATTGTATTATTTTAACACTGGGATATATCTCTTCCTCTATTTTGTGAGGTATTGGCATGGAACACATTAAATTCTCAAGCCGAGAGCTGCGTGGGAAACAAGGTCGCTTGCAAGTCATAAAGCAATGGTGGCTCCGGATGAAGTAAGAAATTTAAGGCCGGGTGGCAACTGGTAAATTTCCGAGCTGGGGAACAGGACAAAAAAAATACCAGCGTCCGAGCGGGAGCGCTAAACCCATTCCGTACATGACAGCGAAGAACGGACACCCGCTTCACGCCCGCCGATTCCACCAATCACCGATGGCGAAGCTCGCAGCCCATTGGTTACAGCGAGGAGACAGGAAACTCGGTCCACTCCCCAGCCCCTCTCCAGCGAGATTTCGGGCGCGGACGTTCGCGCCTGTGGCCGAATGGGGATTTTGGAAAGGGGGGAGTCACGTGGATGCGAATTTAATTATGAAACCATTCGAAAGTTGGGCGCGGTGCGTATTTCTCCCGCAGGTCATGACAGTAGTCGTTATAGTCATAAATTCCCAGTCTTAATTTCCTCTGGCCTTCCGCCGAGCGAAATTGAATACTGTGTGTTGTCGCGAAGTTCCGCAAAAGCGGCGTATGTCTCGTCGATGTACTGCGCTTTCGAAATAAATGTTCAATACGCATTTATTCCGCTCCTCGATAATATGCATGTCTTTACTAAAATTAATGTAAAATTCACTCATTTTCTTTCATATGCACTCGTACTCATTCATAGACATGAAAATACAAACATTAAAGTTGAATTTTTCTTAACTTCATTTACAATTCAATTAAAAGCGGAGTCTTACAAAGTTTTTTAAAATATATGTGTGAAATTGTTTTCCTAATTTTGTCTGGAAGAAAACTAGTACAAACAAAAGAAAGTATTTTGTTGAGTAATTGTAATTAAACTATTTAACAAAATTTTTACAGCGTATTTTTTTAATAACACTATCGTGAATATGTTTATGGTCTCATTCAGCAATACTTCAAATTATCAAACAAATTATAAGTTGTAATTAAATCGAAATAAAAACATTAACAAAAAATCAGAAACTAATATTAAAGAATAAATTATATAGGCGTACCAAAGTTTTTTGGAGATCAGACACGCTATCTTTTGTCATGAGATATTGCGGGAGTATTTGAGCGTTTGAAACTCTTCTACGTATGATACACATTTCCAAATTTCTTCGTTCATTATTTGTTTGCTTCCATTTTAATGGATTAATGAGAGTTATGTTACGTCTTTTATGACCCTGAACATTTCTCTTTAAACAGCTCTAACTTGCAAGACAACTAACTGGATAATTAAGGTGTTGACATGTATTTACGTAGGAATCTTCACTGGCCTGAATCATCTTAAGGAATAATGATTCTTTTAACGTGCATAGGACTGTCGATTCATCGTAAAAGAATATAAATGTAATATTTTGCTAGTGCAAATTCGAAAGCTTCTATAAGGTGATTCCTTCATTATTTGCTATTATGCTGCACGCGTCTGCAAGAATTTAAAAAAAAATACACAATTAACATACTTTATTGGGTTTTTATGGTTTCAACTCGGAAAACTGCTTCAGTGGAAAATTATTCCGAATTCGCTGTCTTTAAAAGTCCTAAGGAAAGGATATGATGTAATTTATTCAAGTAATAAGCCATGCTGCCGGCAGATTTGTGCACTATCCGCACAGCATCGCTAATTAAATCTGCATTAAAACATGAACTGTCTGTGTGTGCAGATAGGTTATATCCGTGCATGGCTGCGGTCGTTACACGCGTGGAACACCTCCACCGCGGGGGGTGTTTCAAGCTGGCCAGTGGGCACGGTGCTGATTACCATTTCATCACGGGTAAAATACGTCTGGAGGCTTTAACTGCCTCGGCCACTGACGGGGTCGAGTAGTTTCAAAATCATAAATGCAGTACTCTTGCTATATTGCCTCACTCGCAGCCAAGGTAGGCGGGGCTATTAACAGCTTGTGCTGGTGGGCGTCTCGTAATGTCTTTCTAGGCGTCTCCCACCAAGGATTCTAATAACCCAATAATTCATCGGTTCAAGTTATTGCTTTCGACTCGTTCCTTCCTTATTCCAGTCATATTTACCAACTTAACTATCCTACAGCTTGGGTTTCCATGTCCACGTAACACAATACAACAACCCCAGCAATCTTCATTTAGTTTATCCAAGTTGTTGATCAGAATCTATAACAGAGTCACGTGCCACGTGTTGAATTTTCAATTTACAAATTATATTTTTATTTAAATTACTAAAAACGTATTATTATAGCGCTTTAACATTATACAATTTACATGAACATTACCTAATGAATGAAAAGGCGAGAATCTGTTCACAATTAAAAACAAAATACATGACTAATTACGTCATCAATATTGGTCGGATGTTATTGTTTTATGAGTTTTTACTGAAATAATGTATTTAACTACAGTGGGGCAATGACACATTTTAAATACATGTTTCTAAATAACCTGACAATATTTTTTAAAAAAAACCGTAATTCTAACTGGAGCTGCGATGCCTCGCCTTAACGAAATTAGAGAAGATGCAATAAAAGGTCATATTCCAGCGTAACTTTCACTAGCTCATTTTACTAAGAAGAAAGTTTGGAATATGAGCGATGTGGACTTTGAGCATTCGTTCCAGCGGCATTACATTTCTATTGTTTGTGATAAAAATGTATTTATTACCTACACTAAGTAGCCTACACTGAAATTCACTTTTTATTTTTAACCGTAATGCAATTTAAATAAACCATGAACGTAAGGTGTTACTGAAAAATAAAATAAAATAAATAATAAGAAAATAATTTTAACTCGGAGAATCCGTAATACGACTGATAATTATTTGTAACGTACTGTTCGCGCGGCAATCCGACGTGTGTAACTTATTTTCGTCTTAATTTAAAATATCTTATTGCTGCGTTAGCCTGT
The DNA here is from genome assembly GCA_003012365.1 of Medauroidea extradentata. Taxonomy (NCBI): domain Eukaryota; kingdom Metazoa; phylum Arthropoda; class Insecta; order Phasmatodea; family Phasmatidae; genus Medauroidea; species Medauroidea extradentata. Next base: position 44,746 of record PNEQ01072769.1, read on the forward strand.
TTTGTTCAAACACATTGCAAACTAAGCAAATCAAATAAAACTATATACACACACACACACATTCGGTACATATACCGGATCCTGACAGGCAATTGTCTTTCATGCTTAAATGTATATGTGTGTGTGTGTGTACGGGTGTATGTAGATGTGTGTATGTATGCGGCGTGTTTATGTGGTGTGTGCGTTATCAAAAACAGAAAATTAACCATTAGTTACAATACCGATTTATCGCAAATATTTAAATTGAATTTAGCAAGTTTCATTTGAATAATATAGTTTCTTACCTATATGAGTAATACTAGGAAAATTATTTACCCGATGGAAGAAAATGGAACACAAACTTAGCTTGATTAGTGCGTTTATAAAAATACTTTTAATTGGCATAAAATACCAAAAATTAGGTAGAACGTAATAATACTTCGACTTATCTTTTGATTGCAAGTACAGATTATATAAATATATTTACTTAATAATTTTAGGTTAAAATGTTTGTATTACTTTATTTATATTTTCATGCTCGTTCTCCAAAATATATATTGATAACGTAAGGAAGTCCAGGCCTTGGTCAGGGAAGCGAAGACGAGCACATATACATGCCCTCCACTAACGTTGTTTTCCACTAACGTGATTTCGGTGCGGCTAGTGGGTGCACGTAAGAAAATAAAGGAAGGTCTCAAATATGGAACAGTATGCCTTTAAGGGTGTTCAAGTGCTATGAAATCATTATTTTCTATGTTTATGAAATAGTGTTAGTTTTGTAGACGATACTTGTGAGTGGGTGTCAAAGTCAAAATTTGTATGTTGCGCTGCCATGCAAGTTATGAAAACCAACTGACTTACTTCGGTGATATAATTTCCAGTGTATTAACATGCCATGGACTGCATAATAAAACATTTCGGAAACCCGCAACGTTATAGGCTACTTCGAATTCTCAAAAATTCCGCAAAATTACATAAAAGAATATGTAAACTCAGCAATTTTTTAAAATATCAAAATAATTAACTGAAAGTTTCTTTTAATGTTTTGTTACATAGTCCATGGCATTTTCTTTGCCTGTGAATTATTTCACTGAAGTAAATCAGTTGGATTTCATTATTTGCATGGCAGCGCAAAATGCAAATTTTGACTTTGACACACCGTTAAGAGAAAACTATGCGAGCTAAAAAACATTTGTAAAAAGAAATTGTACTCACAAGAATCGTCTACAAAACCAACAATATTTCATAAAAATATATAGTTATTATTTTATCGCATTTTAACAACACAGTTTCAGCCATCCACATATATGCTGTCAAGGAGCCTAATAATCAGACAGTAAAATTAAGCACTAAGATCTATGAAAATGTTGTTCACCGCGTTGCATTAGTATCGCGATATTTTCGTAATTGGATCCTATATTTGACGATAGTATCTTTTTTTATATTTATCTTCTAAACTAGAGTCATTGATCACATAGTATTATGCTGGACTTTGACATTAAATAACTACTTAAAACAAAATATTTTTGATCAAAATAAACAGTCATTTTAAATACAGTTCCTTCCTTCCTGGAAACTTAACGAGCTGTACATACAAAGTTTTGCGTCATTACTATCAAGTTGGAAAGTTGGAAAGATTTTCTTTGATGCTGTAAAGTACGTACATAGTATTATGCAATAGAGTTGGAGCTTGCCAAAAAATGAGTCGTCCAGTTGCAAACCCCATTATGTCCAAATTTGTCGGAAAATGCGTTATGAGCACCATGTTGCTGTTCAGTGAGAAATACACAACCCTAAATATTTGTAGTGATGCATTTCACATTATGTCCAAGGTTAAACAGGCTTTGAAAACCCGTACTGCTGCATATTTCGTTATGTCCACGAACAGTACTGCAGCAATACTCATTATGTCCGCCTAAT
>PNEQ01072770.1:0-46647 GCA_003012365.1 Medauroidea extradentata
TAAACTATTAATGATAGATAGGTGCCCTCGCGGACTTTTTTATTCTACTCAGCAAAATAAACAGTGTTGCATGCGCAATAATCATGCAGTTAGCACAGCCTGTTTTTTTAAGGCTTTTTCAGCTTTTCCAAAATTTTAAACCTACCAAAAAAGTACTTTATAAATTAGTTTTTAATTTTCTGAACATGTACCACCATTTATGTTATTCCATAGAAGAAAATGCAATTTGAATGAATGTTCTAAATTTAATACACCTAGAGATATGAGAATCTGATTTTTAGCATTGAAAGCCCTATGACCCCCTTCTTGGAGGAGCAGCCTTAAGAAACGTGAGAAAATATTTGCGCTATCTTGGCACTGTTTCCTTTTTCCCGCTCGTTTTCAAACGAGAAACCCTGCTGATTCTTGCGTGCTCGGTCACATGTTCGTGAAAACAATGGCTGTTTATAAGAAATGCTAAGAAACTCATGTTACGATTTCAGCTGGACTAAGACGCTTTCACGATTTGCCTGATTATTTTCTCGGTAAGCACACAGTACCTTTTATTTACCGACTAAAGAAGACATTAGCAAACCCTCAGTATTACGGTAATTTTAAGGAAACAAAACAATAACGAGGAAAGTCATAAAATACACTTAAAAAGAACATAGTTATTAACAAACATGTGAAGAAAATTAATCCACAACCATCCGATTGTATTTTGCAACACTGTTTCCTCACGTTCGTTTTCGGGCGATGTTAGGACTATAAATGTTGGTTGTCAGTTGGGATTTATTTATAAGTTGTACTTCCTGTACATTATAAAAAGTGACAAGTGACTAGAAAGTACAGAACTTTAAAACTAAAGATATATGTCATACTAATTCAGACATACGATTTTACCCCAGCGTCAGCGGCCCGGTAGCGTCACTTTGGCGCTAATTAAGTCAAATTATACAGTTCGTAAGTATGTAATTAAGAACATAAATACATATTTTAATGTATATTAAATAAAGAGAGTTCGATTTCATGTGATGTTATTCCAGTATTGCTTTATTTAAATAGAAACATACACGGAACTACGTGTGTTAATTCGCTACCAACAATAGAAGTAAAAATGTTAAGTCTTGTAAACTATAGTTGGGCAGATGCCAGTGTCAGCCTGGTTGAAAAGTTCTGTCAACTTTGCCGGCTGGGGAAGGGATGTGTTTTTTAATTACCTTACTCATTAACAGTCTTTCCTCACTTACTTTTTGTCTTGGTGGTAGCGGAAATTACACGCTTTAAACATCCTCATCACATTTCAAAAAGGCACGCACATTCACAACATTCCTGGGTCTCGAACCCGACGAGCTCGAACAAACAGCGGAGTCAAGTTTTCCTGGGAGAAGGGCAAATGGCTAAAGAGCAGAACGAGAACGGGATGATATGGCATGGTTCCTAGACGTAAGTAATCCTCGGCGACTGACGCGCCCCTTTCAGAAACATGATCCGGTGAATCGCGAGCCTACTCAGCGCACACATAGGCAATAATTTAATTACCCCGGCGGGCGGCATGCACTCTGGCCTGGTTGAGAGGCACACGGGAGAAGACCTTGTAGGGAGGGGAAGGGCTGTTTGTCTGGACGAGCTAATGAGGTCTCTCACGGCTGGGGCGCGAGGCACCGCGGCAGTCATGGGATCAAAAGACGACAGTGGGGCTGGCGAGTCCATTAGCCGGGACGAGAAAAAGAGGGTGGGATGTCTCCCCTCGACCCCTTCCCTTGCGTGGACGACCCGCCGTGAATTAGCATGATTAACTGCGCTGTTGTTAACAACAATCCAGAGACAGACTAGAGAGGGCGGTAACCCCGCACAATCGTCGTAAAAGCCACTTGCGAGCCGAGCATACAACACTAGAGTTGTCTATTTCAGGATTAAATTGCTGGACAGAAATATTGCTTGCTACATTGTTTACACAGTTAAGACACATTATTTTTAGTCATTACTTAAACGGAATTCTACGCATTTCATCTGGAAATTAAAGCCAGAACGTGTAATGTTTTTAATCACAAGAATGGAAGAACTTTTTCCACTTTACGCATACCATTTGTTGGTACATTATACTATAGAGAAATGTATGAATTTGCTACTACTTTATATCAACACAGCCAAAATAGAGCAATAGCTAACCCCAAATTTCCGTAACGAAAATTAAGAAATGGCAAACTAGATGTTAAAGTAAATGGTACTGTTTTAATGTAGATTTCTGTGTTGCGTTTTATGCAACATAACGTAACTGGTCCTAATGAATCAGAAATGGGTCAATGATATGAAAATCAATATCACAGTAGGCAAAATTCTCTTATTTTCAAACCAATTGTGTATTTGTTTAATGTTACAGGTTTATTTTATTCTGTGAAAGGAATATGCTGCCAACTAGTAATTAGTTTTTAAATCACGGAATTGAGCACTTTCATAAATGACTAAGTATAAAGTGATAATAACATGCGACTCATGTGGAAGCCTGTTACTTAATCAGTGTACCAAATCCATTATTATTATACTATCGTAAACGGGGGTGACTTGGGGACATTTAAAATATAGTTTTTTCGTATACATGGTAGCTGAGTAAAGATATTTACTTGCGATAGATTCCGTAATATTCACATGAAATTTTACAGAATAAGTAGACCTTAAATCTTATCGACGGCTAGATCGGTATAGATATGGACCGGAAAAATTCGCGTGTTCGGCCATGGCCCTTTGTCAAGAAACCATTCCATAATTCGCCTAGAGCGATTTCGGGAAACCAATGAAAAAATAAAATATCATGGTCGGAGATGCGAATCGAACCCGGACCCAAACACAAGAATTTATTTCAGGAAACTGAAACGCTATCTCCAAGATTGAACAGTTACCGGGTAAACGACCGCATACAATTTCAATTTTTGTGAACTTTTTTCCTCCCTCGAGGAGTTTCTTCAAAGCAATTTCTCTTGAAACAGTCTTCGTAAGGTATATTGATCCTTATACCACCTTGGATTTAACCGTTTCTTCTCGATAACTTCTGTTACAGTCGCCGTATCAAAATATTTGTCACGACAGGGCATATACACACGTTTAATCGATTATCTGAAATTGTTGGAATTACAATATTTTTATTTATTTTGCAATGGGAATCAGCTGACAAAGAATAATTGCTTTATTTACGTGAGCGACTACAGAGGTCACAAAAATATGAATTCCAAAAATTGAATGAAACAATAAACTATGCTTTATCAACGTGAAAAAAAGTAAAACAATCTTTCTATTCTTTGATTTATAAGAAAAGCCGTAAATCCGATCTGAGAGGGATTAATCCCCCTTAACCTGACATGTGGATGGCCGCCTTTAGCCACTGTCATGTCTGACAGCATCTAACTAAATAACATTTAATTTTTTGATGTAAAATTTGATTTCCGTTTTACAGCATTAAATCTATTGCAGATTATTATGTAACGAATGCCTTGCGGTAAGCGAAATTCGATTGTTACTAGTTAAACGTTTCTGATACATTGATTTTGAGTATGCAGAAGAAACATACTTGTAACTACGTTTTGCAAATCGTCGAACTTAAACTAAATAAATTCATGTATTAAATAATTTTTTGCTCATGTATAGCTAGACATTAATCCATATAGGAAACACAAGTTGGCTGTTAAATTATCACATGAAGCATTAATAAAAAATTATCCACTTAGCAATTTCAACAAACTGTGAAATTAGTTAGATGCCCTGTTCCAGTTCATACAAATAGAAATAGATGTGAATCAATTTGACCACACGGCTCTCTATACAAATTAAACAGTAGGCTATCAATTTCACAAGGTACGTGGACGATTGTCGCCGACCTCGACGTAAAAACAATATAAAGGGGGTTTTTCACGATTATTTTTTAAAGCTTATTCGCAACCCCTGTCAGGTCTACCTGGCAAATACCCATTATTCCCGTTCTTCAATCGTGCGTTTGACTTTTTTTTTGCGCAGAGGAACATAACAACGCGTTTAGTTCTGGCTCATAGCGCTGGGGTCATCACGGAAGCTACAAAGGTCGAAGGGAAGTGGGAGGGGCGAAGTATCAGGGCTGTTCCAATCCAATATTTATAGCTTGACCGGAAATTAAAGAGCGCAGTCGAATTGAATTACCTCGTGCCGCCCACCAGAAAGTACGAAAAAAAATTTTTGGAGAGAATTTTTTTTGCTGGAAAATAAATTTAACGGGTGCATGTGATGATGTCATTCCAGCCAGGCGCGCCAAATGTTTTCTACCGACAGTAGCCTCGGGGTTGTTGGAGGGAGGGTGGGCAGGGGTTGGCTCCGCACAGCTAAAACAGTTTCGGTTTTTATTTTTCGTTGGTGGAACTCGCACGAGAGCGCGCGCGGTCCGCGGGAAATGAAGTTAACGCTGACGGCAACATGCGTGTTCTGGGAATGGCGCCGGCCACTTTTCTCCTGGCACGCTGGATTTATTTTGCTCGCTAGCCTGGAGTTTGCGCCCGCAGAGGAAATTCAGTTACGGCTAATTTACCTCGATCCCTCTCGGTTATACGCAGAGTAATGGCCGTCATCTGGAGCGCCACTCTAAATTTCAATAAATTAATATAGAGCTGCGATATGTGTGTGATCATTCGGATGGGAAGGTTGACTTTTGCGCTCTTGTGTGCAGCCACGTAAAAGTTGGGACATTCGTCAGAGAAATGTCGGGGCTGTTACTCTGATTCGATTGCAGCCATTCGCTGATTGGTAAAGTCTGGAAAGCATTAGAGGATTTATTTACGGAAGCCTGAATTTAAACTCTGGTGTGTACTGTCGGACACCGTGTCACTCTACCTGGCACTTGATTCCTTTTCTAAATGGTAGCAAAGTGACGTGAAAGTTAAATATACTGTTTGTTAGGGTAAAATTCTCGACGTGACAGTAGCTAATGAACAATTTCACGATGTGGGATGTTATAAAATATATCTGCAAAGTTACTTCGTAAAATTATGGGCATCTAATCGTTTTTTATTTACGAACTCCCCGCTGAATTCTGAAGTTATTCTTCAATAACTTCTCAAATGGTTTGAAAATTATACTTATATATGTGATAAAATAGAAACTTAAATATTGTTTTGAAAGAGTTTTACAAAAATATCAACTTTTATCTGTGTGATGAGACGCAATCGTCCGTAAGTTGCTGTAACGTAAAGCATTGCTGCCAAATTACTGTCCGCGCGGCAACTCTGAGCCCCTGGCGTGTACGCATTTTTCTTCGTAAACTTGATGTACGCTACAGTAACACAGTATCAAACACGCCCTAACTTACGACGTTACAACGGCTAGCATGTCCGTCGTTTGATATTGGGCCTTGTTGTGTTATTTATATATTTACGGGCGAAGAACACATATCCGCCAGGGACTCATAGCTGGTGCATGGCCAGCACATGTTTCTGTACAAAACATTAGAGAGTTGTGAATTTGTTAGTTTGCAGTCTATATAAGGTCGGTGAGTTTTGAGCAATCCATTCTCTACTGGCTCGTAATATTATCTTTGATAGCGGTAAATTTTCAGTCAACACTAGTGCTGCAAATTATTGCTTCTGATCTTTCCACTAATCATTCAGCGATTCGTCTCTAGAGCAACGGTTTAATGTTTCAATAATCGCATAGCATGTTGGGGACAGGGTAGCCACAGATAGTACTGTAGTATTAAATCGAGAACTTTTAAGTAACCTTCAAACCTTAGATTCTATTATTCCCGAAGATGTTCCCCGAATAAGTAATGAGCAGTGATGGGACACTAACTGTAATTTAAACAATTGTAAGTGTAAGTTAGTGTAACTTTCGCAATTGTCCCTGAAGTTATTTGATGCCAATCGCGGGAAAACTTGACTGGTTGCTTGGGTTTCAGCGTACGTTCAGCTTATCAGAAGCTCAGTGGCTTTTCTCTGTACGTGGAGCTGTTGCCCCATTTGATTGAATCAATAAGAATACCGCTGTTGTAATATTTGATGCATTTTGTTGGCCTGCAGACAGCTACGGAGTGTCATACGTATATCACCCAATCGTACACGTAGCAAGAAAGTGCAGTGTTTTCAGGCCTACGTTGGCACAACAAATTTGCGCGTCATCTGGCAGTAGCCTAGATTGCTCAGTCCTGTACACGCTCTGGATACAGTCGATTATTCATTGGCTTACAACATTACAAACGATAGCTTTATGAATAGGGCCACGATTTTGTCGCGAAAAGATTTTTGCCCCACTTTGTTTCAGTGACTCACGTGCACACCGGCAGTTCTGTTTCAAGGTTATTGGCAGCGTGTCTTTGTTCAGACACGTTTCTCATTTTACTGCACCAATCAAAATAAGATTATTGTGAGTCTATACGTATATAATTTGCCAAGGAAAGTGAGAGTAAAATCATCCAACCACAGACGATGTAGCAGAGTTGCAGGTGTGCACATGACGCATCGAAACCAAATGTTGCAAAAATCTTTTATCCATAAAATCGCGGCTCTATTTATGAATAATTTCCTTATTTAGGCTACTACTGGCTTGCAGTAGTCAAATGCGTTTCGTGACAGCCGCCAGCTAATGACACACGTGGTTATGAAGTATATATTTTTGGCGTTCAACCTGACCTGGAATGTATTTGCGAAATTGACGTACCTCTAACCATAATCTCTATTGATACCTTCTCGAGGTCACCGATCCAATAATAAAGAAGCAACTAAATGCAGGCCTCCTCGTGTAATATCGCTAAAGAAGCGAGCAGCCAATGCGCAGCTGTTGTTTGTTTTAGTTAGCATATATTCTTGTAGGCTAGCATACAGGTCAGTGAACCAGTGAATTGCCTAGGTCACTTAGTAATGAGCTACTTATTAAGGCGGCCGCCTACCCCACGCTTCAAATGCGTTGCAGTGTGTTCGTAAACACGATTTTTCTATACGAAAATATTCCACGTGCGCCCATTGTGCCAACGTGCGAAAATAAAAGAAACTTCAGACAAGGTCGGAACCTCATTGTTAAGACGCCACGCTCATTAAAAACACTGTTTCTGAACCCTCCAACATGGCTAAAAAGGGCCTTTTCAGACTGGCGTACTTCAAAGTGTACCAACCGAATGTATGTAAAACTCAGACTGCGACCTGCACTGGACTTAGTTGCAGACTTTCCGCCAATAAAATTATATGGTCAGCACTTACTGCCCCATAGTTAGGGCCCGGTAGTTTTCGCGAAAAGATTTTTGCAGCACTTTGTTTCAGTGCCTTACCTGCATCCCTGCTTTGTGCTCAGTGATTGGACGCCGTAACATACAACGTCTAGAGGTTAAACCCGCAAATCACAGACGTGTTGTGTCACAGTTATCCATGTACTGATTGGCACAGTCAAATGAATAATAACTCTGCGCAAAAACACTCTGCCAATTATCATGAAGTTGAGCTGCAGGTGTGCACGTAAGACACTGAAACAAAGTGGGGCAAAAATCTTTTCGCGAAAACTACCGGGCCCTACCCATAGTAAAACGGTTCGGCGGGAAGCATACGCTAGTTCAGCGCATGGCTCGTTGAGGCGACGCGGCATTTGATGCGCGCTTCAAGGTTGACCTTACTGCTCAGTCGCTTTTGAGCCTCTCAACGCGCGGGTAGGCGGCCAGTACCCAACGTTAGTAAGACATCGGTATTGATCAGCAATTCTATTATGTGGCAGCTAAAAACACACGAAGATCAGATATTATAGAGAATAAATATTATTAACACTTTTTAATACCTTTCTCCAACATCTAGATCTTCATTATTGGTGAGGGGCGACATGCTGTGAGTATGGTGCAGCGTCGGAATGATGGAGCGGGGGACACGGGAGATCCCCCATAAAACCCGCCGACCAGCGGCATCGTTCGCACGATTCCCACAAGCGAAAATCCCTGCATAGTTTAATTTTTAACTGTTATTACAGTACTTCTAAATAATACTATGTACAGCTATAGTCAGAGTTATCAAACTAAGATTGATTTCTTTGAGTAGAAGCCACGCGTTTTGCTGATAGCTAAATGAGTATTTTAGTTATAATATTTCTTAGTTAATTTCGTATTACTTGAAAACAATCAGATTTTTTTTATTTTTGTATTTAATGTTCAGCAAATTTAACTACAACTAAAATGTTTTTTAAAAAATGGCCGCTGTAACATAGCAGCTGCGGATGCCTAAATTACAGTGTACAAGTTTGTACAGTTCACGAAACTTGTAGGTTTCCACTTAAATTCGAAGACATAATATTTATACGTGATATTCATATTCAAGGTTACATTTCTCAAGACCAAGGTCACAGACGCAGAAATATTTCACTTAAACATGTTCAGCTTTCTGGAGAGGTTACACGATCTCCGAACAAAGCTGTAATCGCAATCTCTTCTCGTTCCAAGTAATCTTAGTTTCATGAGTGGCTTAGAACACTATCTTCTCTGCCGATCTCCTGTCGGCTGGTTCGATCAACAAACTATGTAACCGTTATGGCAATTTTTTTTAAACGACGATTTTCAGTTATTTAGTTAAATGAACATTTCTGTTTAAAGTGTTTGCATTCGTTTTACCAGCATAGTAAAAATTAGTTAGTAGAAATAATAATAAAGTTATGTACATTTCATGTTTCAAATGTGTTGATGTTAGAAAGTTCATTACTTGTATTTGGTTTTTGCGTGTAACCTAGCAAACATAGACGTTATCAAACATGGCTGCCAAAAGCGTTCAAGCACGGTTAGGAACCTCTGTGACCATGGCGGATGTCAACGGGTTGTGCTTCTGATCCTGCGTATTAAAATTGCAGTGCAACTATGTACAGTACGTGTCAGTTAGCCATTCAGTTATTTGATCGCCGAGTTCTTCATTTTTTGTTGAACGCAATTTTGCCGTATATATTTGTTTGATTGACTCACCTTGGTGAACTGATAATAGTTCGTATGTAGTCTTGAACGGAAACCAGTTTAGTTTCTACCGAGGAACGCTTCTGGTGTCTTCCATGAGCTGCGTATTCTATTCCAGGAGCTCCGCGTCAGGAGCGTATCTCTGGCATGTCGTCGCCTCAGAAATAACGACGTTATTTGCTTCCAACTTCGAGAGCTCTTTCGTTTCTGATTCCCACGCTTCCCGCAGAGAAGTACTCTCCGGGAGTTAATGAATTACACTTCTGCAGTACGAACTTCTTTTGATGAGGAGAGAACTGACTGACTAAGAGTTTTTCTCCACTCACTCGAATTATATTTCCCTTTTCAAAGAGGATGAGAGAGCGAGAGAAAGAGAAAAAAGAGAGTTCTCGAGTGCTACTTCATTACCCACTTGCATAAGGGGCGTATATAGGGGTCCTCACAGAGAAATTCCGAATATAGCTCAATTGAACATTTGTACCCAATGCCATATTTTCCACGTGAGCGTGAATTCGATAAGTTAATATGTAATAATTCATATAGCAGTCCTTTTAATTATAGGCACACTAAAAATATGTTTTACAGGGAAAATCCTTGGAAACTCAATCTCAAGGAAATGCTTCGCGGAACTACATAGGCAGTTCTTGTAAAAAAAATATAAAGTACACATTTGTAAGACTGTGGGATATCAGCTTGCAACGGGAAAAAATATAATTTTAATTGTTGATTTTATTCTGATTAATGTGAAATTTGGTAAGTAACATTTAAACACTTAACTTATACCAGTAATTATTTTGAGTTGAAAAAATTATCTGCTACACCAGGAATAGAACCAATATCATTTCACTGGACCATCTCAACTGAAGTACCACATATTTATTTATTCAATTTGCATTATTTTGTAGAACGTCGCTTATATGGGTTATATTCCAGCTTATAATCCAGTAAAATATATACCAGCGACAATGAATTATATAAAATTATATCCTTACCAACAAAAACGAGTTTTTGGTATACTATTGACCTAAATATTTCTTAAGTATTTAGGCCTATACAAAGAATTTCCGTGTAAATTTTACGAATAATTCATTTTCATTTTATTTTTCGTTTTTTTTTATGGTTATGTAATTGAGGAATAAGTCTAAGTTGTGAAGTGACATAATGCAAGTCGACATTCAGATGCTCTACACATGTGTATGGTTTTCAAGGTATTATAATCCATAACCTCAAGCTCCGAAAATGTACATCAGTGAAAGTTTGACAACGTAGGTATGTGCGGCGTAACACAAACTGTTCAGTGAGGGTATCGGGCAGGTTCATGGCGCAGGCCTGCATCGGCGTTACCGTGATGTATTCATGGGGAAATCAGTTGAGAAGAACTGAACGCTCGCCAGTGATTTGTTTGATCCATGCCTGTTGAAGTGTGACGGGAGGTGTTTTAACCCCTCTTCCGTTCCAGTGCAGTCGACCTGCAACAAACACATCACTTCCTGAATGCGAGCCGGATGTGGCTTCGCACGACCTATCATGGCTCTCTGCGAAAAGTTAGAAAAATAAATACAGGATGGAACACACAGAAATATAGCTATGTTCTTGTAGACATTCAGAGCATGATCCATAATTTCTACTACTTTTTCGATAGTTATTTTTTAAATCGTAAACGAGAATAAATATTGAAAAATTGTTGCACAGTTTTGGTAAAAACAGTGTATACTGTTACTTTTTCTTTCAAAACAAAATACATAATGGTTTCAGCCAAATATGCATTTAAGGAAATTCTCATTACTGAAATAATTAGCGAAACCTATATAAGTTTTTTAACTAAAAAAAATTAGGCTACATCGTAAAAACAATTTCTAACACAACTGTGCAAAAGTTTTTGATATCTACTCTCGTTTAGGAATAAAAATAATTATCTGGAAAGCAATAGACATTATGGATCATGACCTTAAATTTAGAATTTTAAAGCATATGATTAACTTGCACGGATGTTAAATGAGCGAAAATGTCTTATACGTTCCCATATGATATTTCTAGAATAAAAGGTTGGCACGTTTTAGCACGCGGTCAACAACCAGCTGCACCGCTGATGAAAAGCAATCCTGTCCTCTACTAAACATGGGGTCTTCTTCTGTAGTGGTCAATCCGAGGATTTGTTTGTAGCATGTAGGTTGGCAGGATTTCCTTACTCTCTACAATCCACGTAAATCATAATTTGACCCACACATCTTAATTGTGGTATTCCTCTAGTTTTTTTATTCCATCTACATACCCGTCTGTGATTGTGTTCAGACTCCGTGTCTGATGGCCTGTAAGTTGTACTCTTCATGTACAAATTTACAAGTTTCTCTTCTAACCCATCCTTTTCGCGTCTAAAGCACCGCATCGCAAAATAATGTATCTTCTTCTCTTCCTCGGTTCTCGCAGTCCAAGTTTAACAACAATGACATGCCACACTTCAAACTTCTTTTCAGAAATCTTATCCAAATTTCAAGGCTGGTAAACAATGCGCATAGTTATGAAGGAATTTAAAAAAGTTATATATTTTGACAGTGCTAAATGTCGCTTTTTTTCCGCGAAAATACTCCGATCATTTTTTAAAACACTTAACTCGTCCTACCGGCAGTAATGAGATGATAAGTTTTCTGGCTGCGCCACTTAATTGACCATCGCAAAATTTGCAACCAGCAGTAATGAATAAATACATGTTTTTTTTATTTATTTTCAATTATACCGGCAAGTAGTTGTCAACCAACTCCAATACACTGGTGTAGTCAATATCCCATGCATTCGTAACACGTGTGATAGTTAGGCCTTATGTATTCACTAGTCACTGTTAGTTCATTAATGGCTGATATAGAAATGACATAAATTAACGTAACTAACATAAACGTGCCAAATTCGACAAGGACTATTCATAAAAATGTAGCCGTATTACCTACATTAGAAGATTGGAAGGTTTACTGTGATGCAGTGTGTTCGTAACATATTCTACATGGACTGATTGTACTAATGTACGAAAACACATTTCCCGCAAGGGAGGAATTGTTACGACACCGTGCTAATTAAAAACGGATGGTTCGAAACCCTCCGATGTAGCTAAAATCGTCCTTTTCAGGCTGCCGTACTTCAAATGTACTAACCGAGTGTACGCGAAACTCAGATAAATGTGCAAAGAACTTTAGCGGTTGGTCGGGATAAAATGAGCACTCAAAATGCCCAGATAAATTTCTATGTTCAGCCAATTCTTATATTTCCGCGCGTAACGTCTAGCGACGGAAAATGTCTAATCTCTCTGGACACGTCACTTGATATTTGCGCGAGTAAGAGAAAATGTGTAGTCACTAGGAATCAATCAGTTTGGTAAAAATGGTCTATTAATTATTATATAAAACACATGTCGATTTCGATTGATTTTGTTTCAGTATTGTTGAATTTAAATAGGAAATACACGGAACTATATTGCGTAATTTCGTCGCCAACCATTACAAGCAGTTGGCAACTAGGCCTACAGTTTATGTTGAATTATATGCAGTAATAGCTAGTGGTATTTTTTTAAGGTTAAATTTTTAGTGCTCATTTTATCCCGAACGACCTATACACACTTTCCACTAATAAAATTATACTAAAAACAAACCTGCCCGAATCTTGCATGCTAGATCAGTGCTTGACTCGTTGTGGCAATGCGGATTATAATGCCAGGGTAACCCTTATAGCTCCGTTACTTCAGAGCCTGTAATGTACAGGTAGGCGGGGCCCTTATTAACATTTCTTGTTTACTGAATTGTTTAGGCCATGCTCCCCGATTTTTTACTGTATTTGCGATAGTTATTTTTTAAACCTAAACGAGAGCAGATATCAAAATTCCGTTCGGCAGGTGTGTTTAAAGTGGTTTTCACCATGTTGACAATTTTTTCAAGGCAGTAAGCACCTAATCATGTAAATAATGACATTTTAGTTAGATAACGTATTAGAAGGAATCGTATTATTTTTTCTTGTTTTGAAGAAAAAGTTAGCTATCACGACAAAAGCTATTTTAAACTAAACTGTCATATTTGTAATATCTGCTCTCGTTTAAGATTTCAAAAATAATTTTCGCAAAAACAGTAAAAAAACATGGTAGCGTGGCCTTAAGTCGCTATACTGACCTACACGAACGCTTTTGTTGAATTTCCAGCTCTGAAATGAAGTTAGAGAAAATGTGCTGTAGCGTGTTTGGTCATATAAATACAAATCTTTTAGGGAGTCATATTTCTTGACAGCGTATCGGGAGTGTACACAAGGGCATGGTAACAACCCCCGTAAAGAAGTAGGTAGAACTCTGGATGATAACATGATATTAAGCCCTACAATGGAGATGGACGGAATGCGAAAGGCAGAGGAACTGGAGAACTCCGAGAAAACCCCATGGGCCAACGGGGGCCAATGGGAGGCAGTTACTTCAAGAACACTTTTATAAAATAAATTAAATAGTTTCAGAATACGTTGTAAACCATTCAGGTCAAATTTCGTGACCTACTCTCATGTATACCTATCGGCATTCACGATT
The DNA here is from genome assembly GCA_003012365.1 of Medauroidea extradentata. Lineage (NCBI taxonomy): Eukaryota > Metazoa > Arthropoda > Insecta > Phasmatodea > Phasmatidae > Medauroidea > Medauroidea extradentata. The sequence goes on from PNEQ01072770.1 coordinate 13,449, forward strand.
ATTACATTTTGTAATGGTCTCAAGATACGTAAATGGAACATTCTTCTACAATTTAGAACAATTAATACTAGAAATTTACTATATTATAACCCGACAACAGAGCAAACAAACGATAAATCAATAAACGATAAACCATCCTGAGAACAAAGAACTAAATAAATTTAATTTAGTGTCTAAGTTTCACGATTATTGGTTTGCATTAAAACAGCAAAAAAAAAAAAATGCAGCCTGTATTTACTGAATTCTCTTTTTCTAGACTTTAGTTGTTTATACTTCCTGTGCAAATCATTTAATGTCTAAACTAATTGTTCATACTACAGTCTTATTGATGTACCGTTTCTTTGGTGCCTTACTGTCTTCAAACGTGTGTGTGATTAGTAATTCGAGTTTCCCACGCGTGAAAGAGTAGGTATAACCCGGCTGGGAATCTAACCCAGATCGTCTTTGTGGGAGGCGAGTGCTTAGCCGCTGCTCCAACCGCGGCTCTTTTTAACCAGTGCTTATTTTATCTTACGTTGGCGCTGGACTAATAACTTTGTCTTGTTCACATAATGTTTATGAGAGATTTGTTTCCCATGTAAAGTGGACGTCTAGGTGAAAGTATTTTGCGCTTTCGAGGCCCAGAAGTGCGGAAGCGATAAGGACGACACAGCACGTGCATCACGCCTCCCCTTAGCTTCTATGTGTCAAGTAGACGTGAGCACAAGTCACTTAACTGGCGCAAAGTCCTCTCGCCGACAATTCGCCTTTATGAGGCATTTATTTGTGATGCTATCATTTGAGGTCATAGGTGGTTCGGAATAAAGTGAGCACTCTAAAGCCCTGCTAAATTTATACTTTCATCCAATTCGTATCTATCCGCTAGCAACGACTAACGACGGGAACTGCCTAGCCTGTCTGGACACATTATTTGATGTTTGCGCATGTAAGATGAATTGTCCAGTCGATATGAAACTATACAGTTTGATAACAAAATGTTTACTAACATATAAATCACAAATATGCCGATTCGAGTTATATTTTATATTAGAATTTTTGTATTAAAATAGGAAAATACATCGGGACTACATTCGCCAATTCACTGCCAACCATACAATGTACTAAGGCAACAACTGTTAAATTTTATGCAGTGACAACTAGGGATTTTTTCAGAGGTAAAATCTTTAGTGCTCACTTTTCACTTTATCCCGAACAACCTACGTTAAAGTTAAAGGTAATTGTACACGCCTATATATTTTTTAATAGTCTACGCCAAGATCGTCATACCTTAGGAGGACCAAGAAAACACTTATCTTCGGTAGCGTGAAAGTAAACTTACGTGAAGCCCAATTTCTGGACAACGCTCGGCAGCCAGGGTAGACAGCCACCTTAATACAGGCCTCGACCAAATGGAAATGTTCCACGGTACGGCAAATTCAGAGAACGATGTCCCCGAGCCCGCTAGCGCCCAAATCTCCGAGAAGCTGCTCCGCTTCTGTCAAGTCGACTGTTCTGCGTCAACGTCGGAGCCGCTTACCCAGGGGCACTGAAGCTTGTCGCAAGGCCGCGCGTCAGCCGTGTCGCGTGCGTCAGGGACCTAACTGCGCGCGACAAACTTCGTGCTGCCTGCGAGACACCGCAGGGATTCCTTCAGCGGTTCGCAACATTTATCGCTCACGGGGTAGGAAACGACACAAGTATTCGTAATTACCGTCTTTAAAAGTGCCACATCTAAACTCGCAGAAGAGTCTATAATCAGCGTTTTCCGAAATTCACTGAACAGTACCGAGGTTATAAGAGGAATTTGGAACAGTGTGTAACTGCCGGTAACGTTCACTGGTTTTGAATATCGGACCACAGATAACATATGATATCCTCGTCCTCGTTTGCTGGTGTGTGTGAACTTGGCTCGTCTAGTTGTTGCTCAATGATTGCTGTTAAAGTACATATTTGTCATTAGTTTTCCTTGCATGTTCTGGATCTACAAATTGTTTATATGGAGACCTCAATTCCAAACCATGCTAACACTGAGACTAGCTCCATTGTTTACCTGGTGTCGTCTGTTTTTACTGTCCTTTCGCGGCCCAATAATTTCTGTAAAAAAGAAAATAAAGCCTCGTACAGGCGCCAAATATTAAGGTCACATGATTTCGTCTCCAATACTGTGCAATGATTTTTAAAAAATGTCGAAAACGCTGAATATAATGTGCAACTGTTACAGCCTAGTACATGTGGGAAAAACTATTTTGGCACCAAAATTTTATAGGCGGTTCGGAATAAAGCGAGAACTAGAAAAAGCCCTGCCAAAGTTCTATTTTAAGCTAATTCGTATCTTTCCGCGCGTAACGGCCAACGACGGGACATATCTACCTTCTATGGGCACGTCACTTGACGTCTGCGCGTGTAAGATAAATTGTGCAGTAAATATGAATGGATACAGTTTATTTTTTAAAAGTATTAATTATATATAATACAATTATGTCGATTTCGGTCGAGTTTGTTTCTGTAGTGTTGTATTTAATTAGGAAAATACATGGAACTATATTGCGTAGTTTCGCTGCCAACCATGCAAGCAGTAAGGCAACTGTATATGAGCAGAAACGGTTAGTGGTAGTTTTCAAAGGTTACATTCTTAGTGCTCACTTTATCCCGAATAACCTATAGCAATTTCCTCTGCAGCGAGAATCAATTATCTCCGGAGATTCTATAAAACGTCCCCCACATCTAACGCAATTCATGACCTATTGTTTGTGTCAAATGTTTAACCTTCCTTTTCTTTCTAGCATGCTCTTCTGCAGTTAAGATGCTAGGGTCTTCTCCTCTCCAAGCAACACCCCCCAACCAAAACCCACTCCCTAACTTACTCCCCTCCTGGATCTCGTGTAGTAGCATTAGCATTCTCAGGGGTAAGGGGTAGTAAGTAACCTCGCGTCTCATCTTCTTTTTCCAATTTACCTTTCCTACCTTGCATTAAGACATAAGAATATTGGTTGGCTGTGGAGCACTGTATGTAACTGTGCAATATGAGGAGCTCGTTAAAAATTATTACCGAAGATATGAAAATTGTCAAAAAATATTAAAAATTACGTAAATCAAATAAGTCTTTCGCTTTTCAAGCGCGTCATCGTTGCTTCTTCCTGCGTTCCGGCGCACAGTACAGTCGCCATCTTGAGGGTAGGAGAACGCAGCTGAGAAGAAAGCTGCTGCGACGTGGCTGATCTTTGAGACAATGGCCGTGAAAGCCTGCGAATGTTTAACTACGCGAATATCGGCTATAGTACAAACACGTATAGCGGAAAGATATGTGTATTAAATAAATATTCAAATTGATGTAAACAAAAAAAAAGTTGCTATTTTCTTACAAACTACAAGCATAGAAATTATTCTGATGAATAAGCTTCATGAAGAGTTACTCACACACAGTTGTTACTGAATCATTCATATCGGAAGTACACATTTTATTTTGCCATAAATGTATAAGACTCAACTGAGGGGGTTTGAATGAAAGTATAATAAGTCACTAATTTTAATACGCCAAAGTTATTGCATATTAACTTCATTTTTCATGTCCCAAGTTTAAATGTAATGTGAGTTAAGTCAGGGTTGCATCCGTTTATAAGTTAATAAATTAGGTAGAAAATTATTTAAATTGTTTATTACTCCCTACGTAAAAAAACACTTTATTCTGCAAAACAAACATTCGTGACTTACTTCATTTTCATTCTAACCCCCTCATAATTGGTACTTTTAAATACGTTAAAATTTAATTACATAATTTTTTGTTGCAATGTTACAAATTATTGCCACCCTCATTCATATAACATTTAAGTGTTACCTTTTGACACGTGCTATTTTTAATTATACCTTAAATAAAAAATTTAGTTCAACGTTTTATTTTATTTTGACTGAGCCACAAATTCCCGGACAACCATGAACAGTACAGAGTCATGTTTCGCCTTCCTGCCAATATAAAATGTACCCCACCATGACAGCGCTCCATGAACAAACACTACTGGGCCCCGTGCATATAGGGCAATAAATGTCTAAAACGGCAAATATATTGACTATAAATTTATTTTATAGATTTTTTTTCCTTTCTACATCAGAAGACCAATGGCAAGAGTGGATTTACAATACATAATGCGTATAAAGTGACAGAGTACGAACAGGCACGGTACAAAAATAACGCAATGGGTAGGAATTTACATTACAATACAAAATAAGTGTAGTTTAAATTACAAAACTTATTTAGACAAAATATACATGTTGATAAAACTAAATCAATTATTATAATGTTTTAATGACATTTGAGAAGTTGATGTTTCTAGGGACGGTATCATAATCACATAATTATGTATTACATTCTTTAGTACCTATATCGTGTAGCTTTTTCAGTTTCTTTGTTGTTCGTACGAATGGCAACTGTAATTGTACATTTAAATTCCAAGACAGGCACGTTTGGTAACGACACAGCTTGATTTTAATTTTTTTCCCAGAAATAAAATTAATTCAGAAAAGATATTTATTTATGGAGTCTCTTAAGTATCTATATATCGTAGAACTAAATTTACTAAATTTTGTTGCATCATTGTTATAATACATGTCCAAATCCTTAAACAGGAACCTTTTAAAGATAGTTACAATTTTTATTGCGCTACGTACATACATTTGAATTTCCTGAAGGCGGTAGCTCTGCTATAATCCCAGTGAACCACGTTATAATTTTGTTCACAATAAAGAATAATACAAGCACAGCAAAAAGTCAAGTGTAGATGTATGCAATGCGAATTAACATAATTTTTGTATAGGATTATTTAGTAAATTGTCCGCATGATAATGGAAGTACATTTTGTAGTTAAGAATATCTCAAGGTCCCAAACATAATCAACTCGTTTATTTCTGTGATTTAATGTAACATTTGTGTATATTATGAATTATTATTCGTGTAAACTCATCAATTTTTCTCAGAGTTGGAAAGCTTAATTTAAGACTGTCACCACAAAAATTATGTTAAGAGAAATGTCTTGCAAACCAATAATCACACGCTGAACCTTATTTATTTATTTTTTTTTTTAAGATATAGTGATAAATGATAGCTCGTATGAAAAAAAAACCTTTAAACCAAATTTTTACAACCAATATTTCATTTCCAGATTTATCATTCACATAATTTACAAAATTAAAATATGTTGTATTAGGTTTCCTTTTCGAAATTTACGGTTATTATCTAATATGATATATTTTTTGAATAAGAGTTCAAATGACTTTGAACAATTGTTTTCAAAATAATTTTTACCCACATGGCAAACTTACTAGTAGGCAATTGTTTACTTTACAATATATATTTACTAACTTTGTTATTTGAAAAAATAATATCATATTGCGTCCCGCCCCTCCACAAATTGGTTTACATACAAGAATATAAATTATAATTGAAAATGCGAAATGAAATCGGCGTAAGAGTGTCACGAAAAACTCCAACCAACAATATTAACTCAAGAACCAGAATGACACATCTGAAAGATTTACGTCTGTATTCCTGGCAAATTATTGGAAAATCTTTTGATGAGAACCTAACCCTCACTGCAGTCAGGTGCGATAGAACCCACGATACATGTATGGTGTAGCTCAGCCAACCATGGTCAGTCTGAATCAAACCGTCCTGTCTATGCGAAGACAAATTGTTTTTCAGTTTCTCCTCTTTTCAAGGTGGGGCGATTTATTCCACACCTCTACCTAAAAATCGTGTTTCAACACACAGTCGTTGTTAGTGAGGGCGAGCAGGCTTAACATTTTCGTTTGTCACAGATGACTCGAATGTATGGGATAGGTTGCAGAATGAAGCCGAATTGCTTTAGATGTACTCCATTTCATATAAGTTTGGATAAATTTGACAGCAACTTATGGGCAATAATTTTCGGTATTTTGTGATTTGTTGAACATTGCAAGACATTTTTAGCTCAAAAATGAACCTGAGATGTCCATTTCAGAATTTGTACTGCAAAGTTTGTCTTGTGTAGTGACAAATAACAAAATATTTCAAATGATTACCCATAAGCTGCTGTCAGATTTATTCAAATTTATATGAAACTAGCTGTCCCTTTGCGGCTTCGCCCGCGTGTACTATTGAAAAGAGTATAACTTTTAGTTACGTGTTAATTGATGGTGATACTATATTCTATATTATACTATATTCACTGTTTATCTTTAAAACATCAAATACAAACAGATTTGTCCAGTCCACTGCGCTAAGCGTACTTTAATTGCAGAACTTCTTTTTTTAATTCATACAGCTGCCCGGCTGCGCTTCCACCGCAAAACAGCTGCCCGGCATTTAACAGCTAGCGTACTCAATAACAGTGTAAAGAGCGCGCGCAATACGCTTGTATGATATCATGTAATTCCCATCGCAAAGTCTTGCACGGGATACGAACCCGTAACCCCACCCCTCCCACACCCCAAACTTTATACAATACCTGAGTGAATACTTAAGGCCTCGATCACAGGAACATACCTACATTGTTTAAACAACAATAGCAATAAAGCTGAAATTGACTCTACTTTTTTTTAAGTTTTTTTTTCCGGCAATTATTCGAATTTTTCTCGCCGTAAAAACCATCTTTGAACTTCAACGAACATTAAAAAAAATAATTGGCCAAATTGGTCCCGGCGTTGTTGAGTTATGCGCTTACCAACACGTTTTGCGATTCTTTTTTATATTATAGATGGAGTATATAAGAACACAGATTTTATTTAAAAAGTTATATCCGCGACCACAAAATTAACCTGCACTTCTTGCGTAAAGCTACGGTATTCTTTTAAACCATGGAGTATGTTATTTATAGTGTGACTTGAAAACGGAAGTTTGTGATTCTATTGGCCTAAGTTATTACGCGAAGTATGAACGTTTACATGTTAATTAATGTTTACGAAGCTTTGACAAAGGTTGTGTCGTGCGCCAGTTTTCAAATAGAGTTAATTTATATAGGTACTTCATAATGTGAATAGAGTTGTGCCCGCTTTGGAAAACGTGTTCGCGTGTAAAAATAAACACGCCAACACACGATTATGGAGAACCACAGAGAAGTCACGTCATATTAATCTATATTGCATTGTAACCGTTTGTTTACTGATAAAAAATAATTCCGATTAAATAGCAGCACTGTTCAACGTGAAATAACTGTTTTCGGTGTTATCTGGCTGATCAATGTCACATTTCAAACGAACGGCGAATTAAAAAGCTGTTCCAGTTAATCAACTCAAATGACAAAACGCTGCATTTATTGTAAAGTGACTGCAGTATATCATTCATGTATTCCGCTTTGTTGTAACATAATGAATATTGTTGGTAATTAATCTAGAAATGGCTGCGTACTTTTTTTTGTACTGCTGTGACAGAGCAATTTTTTTGTCTGGAGTGGTCGGCGAAATGGATGTGTTTCGGCGCGGAGCCTAATCGGCCGCGGCAAAGTCGATTAGGGCACGTGAGCGCGCGCAATGAAGGCGTCAAAGGGGTTCAGCAAGCCTGATTGTTATCGCTGGTCGTATTTCGGCTCGCCGCCGCTCGTTTTTCACGACAGCGCGCGTGCGCAGCCACGCTGGGCGGGCCTGTCGAGTCAGGCGCGATACATCGATCTGTCGCGACCCATCGATCAGTCGCTGCCGGCGAGTTTCAGGGCGCGTTCACAACGACATGACAATTGCTGCGCGGAACTTAACAGCCAATCAAGATCAAGACACTTAATGCAAATCTCGTACAAGGACAATACGGAAAAGTACAACTTTTTAGAATTGTTAAAGCGCGAGACGTTTTATCAATGGTGAGATCTGGAAACACTAGTAATTTTTATATTCTTATATCGCTGTATTCTATGGTTTTTATCTATTTATGGACAAGATTTTTTCTTAGGCTAATAGTATTAGAATGTGTTTATAAATTTTTTTTAATTTTAACTTATCAAAATGATAACTAAAAGAACATAACTATATTGTAAATTCATGATTACATTTCAATTATAAATAACAAAATAAAAACTAAAACTACACATAGAGCAATGTGCTACTGTAGAAGGAACAGCGCTCATATCGGCGTGAAGTGGAATTAAATAACACGTCTCCTGTTTATCTTCTGACTTTCCTATATTGTCCTTGTACAATGTTTGCCTTCAGTACGCCGTACGGCATAAACTGTCGCACCACCAGCAGTTTGGTACTACAAAATATATTATTTTTTCAAGCCTTGTTGTGTTGTACTGCGAAAAGAGTACGCAACCTTGTATAGTTAAGTGTACTTTTTCATGGCACATGTGCCTTATAAAACACTTTTTAGATTAAATGAATAAAAAATAATGCATTCCGCTGTACTGCACTTACTTTCACTGCCAACATTTACTACGTTTTCATGTCGTTTTCAAAACGAATTCAATACTCTGAAACCCAAACGTATACGATACCCGTTAATATTCAAACATTATATCTTATTGAAATCGATTTCAGTTCACTAGACGAATTTTCGTAAGTGACAATGTTGGTAAAATAGAAAATATGTTGGCTCATATGAAATTAGTGAATAAAATACAATCATCTGTCCACCCCTTCCCACCCCCTCTTTATATGCTACACACGCAAGTTTGACTGTTTCATTTTCCCTTGTGATTTTTATCGCCAGTAGTCTGAATAAATAAAGTATGTTTACTTGCTGATTTTGCCGCAATCACCTGACGTTTTGACATATCAGCACGACCCACATTGCTACAGGATTTTCAAGGTTTTTTCTCAATACCCTGAGTTAAAAATATGAACAAATTAAGAGTCTTCACTATCAAGAACACTTTAATATATTTTCCTCGTCTCAATATAGGAATTGGTTTCCGTCCAAAAGCGGTGTCTTAGATGTTCACTTCTGAACATGACATTTAACCGGGTAACAAGAGAAAACATTTAGGTGCACGTCATTTATAGTCACCTTTCTCAAAATTGTACAGTAAATAGCCTATTTTTCAATCTCTGCGTGCCTTTGTGGTGTCATATCCAGCGTCAAGTACAGTCTATTAATCATTACTAGAATGTTCGGCCATGAACTTTTCGCGAAAAGAATTTTGTCCCATTTTATTTCAGTGTCTTATGTACACATCTGCAACTCGTCTTACGGGAGTTCAAGTGCGATAAAGTCATAAATTTATATTTATATGAAATAGTTTTAGTTTTGTAGACGATACTTGTGAGTGCAATTTCCTCTTACGGAACAATTTTAGTTGGCGTAGTTTTCTCATAACGGTACGTCAAAGTCAAAATTTGCATGTTCTACCGCCATGCAAACAGTGAAAACCAATTGACTTACGTACGTGAAATTCACAGTGAAGAAACTATGGGTTACGTAATGACACATTTGAAAAATTCCCGCGAACAATTTTTTGTATTTTAAAAAAATTACTGGAATTGCAAATTTTTTTCTGTACATTTGCGAAATATATTTTTTTATGGTTTATTGCATAGCTCATGGGATGTAAGTTCACAGTGAATTATTTTGTTTAAGTATGTCAGTTGGTTTTCTCTATTTGCATGGCAGCGTAACAAGCAAATTGTGACTTTGACACCCCTTTATGAGAAAACTATGACAGCTAAAATTGTTTCGTAAGAGTAACATTTACTCTCAAGTATCGTACAAAACTAACAATATTTCATAAAAATATAAAATTATTATTTTATCGCACTTGAACACCCACAATGGTCATTGGCAGCGTGTGTTTGCGAACTGACGTCTCTCATTAGACTGTGCCAATCAAAATAAGCTTACTGCAACACCACATGCATGTGGTTTGTGGGCAGAACCACCTCAAGACACGTGCCAGCTAAAACATCCATCACTAGGGCCACGATTTTGTCGCGAAAAGATTTTTGCCCCACTTTGTTTCAGTGACTCACGTGCACACCTGCAGTTCTGTTTCAAGGTTATTGGCAGCGTGTGTTTGTTCAGACACGTTTCTCATTTTACTGCACCAATCAGAATAAGATTATTGTGAGTCTGTACGTCTATAATTTGCCAAGGCAAGTGAGAGTAAAATCATCCAACCTCAGACGATGTAGCAGAGCTGAAGGTGTGCACATGACGCAACGAAACCAAATGTTGCAAAAATATTTTCGCCATAAAATCGCGGCTCTATTCATCACTGACTGTGATGCAGAACTGCATGTAGACACTGAAACAAACTGGGCCGAAATTCTTTTCGCGAAAAGTTCATGGCCTCACATATGTGGCATAATTTCCATTGTGACTTGTGGACTGAAGAATCGCCACATTCTCCGACTGGACTAGGGTAACATGAGAAAGCCAGTTTAGACGTCAAGGTAGGCTGACACGTAGCATCCGTAGATACACTGGAAAATCGCGAAAATGTTTAAGATAGTCTCCAATAAACTGTAGTATATTAACCGTGGTACGTGTGAACAGTTTTGTGGCAAATCACACACGCTGTGTGTTCAAGCTGTGCCGTTCTAACTGGGTTTGTTGAAGAGAGAAACAATACTTCAAATAAACCATAGCTAGAGACCTGAAAAATTCGCGAGTTCACTGACGTGTAGGCTAGCTTCCAAGAATATTTGTGAAAGTGTAGACAGCAGCTGTTTATAAGCTGCTCGCTGACACAGTGTAATGGGCCTGTATTCAGCTACAGTTTTATTATTGGCCCAGCTACTTCCAGGAAGTGTCGAGTATGTCAACGGCCAATTGTGAACGTGATACAGACCTATAGTTGCTGGAACTCTATCTTGCGCATAAAAGAAAACGCGAAATTTTCAGGTCTCTAAGCATCCGGACTGAATGTTAAAAGAGTCGTGATTACGTGGCGCATGGAAGGTGTTGTAGCCTGTCACAATTCTTATATCTTACGCGAAACCGCTTAATTTTATTCATATGACTATTATCTACGGACGGGAAATGCACTTGAAACTTCTCTTATATATAGCTCCACGATTTTATGACGAAAAGATTTCTGCAACATTTGGCTTCAGTGCGTCGTGTGCACATCTGTAGCTCTGCTACATCGTCTATTCTAACTTGCCTTGGCAAATTACAGACGTGTGTAGTTACAATAATCTTATTCTGATTGGTGCAGTCAAATGAGAAACGTGTCTGAACAAAGACTCGCTGCCAATAACTATGAAGCACAGCTACAGACGTGCATGCGAGACACTGAAATAAAGTGGGGGCAAAAATCTTTTCTCGACAAAATCGCGGACTACTTAGGCTATATAATTTTAAAAATTCAACAAGCATGTCAGAAGCATGAGTTTGATGCCCTTCAAAATGTCTTCATGTAACTCTGTAAATGCCTACTCAATCCGCAAAGTGCAAACGAGAGACATGCGTTGGCCTTTACTTCATATTATCCAAAATTAAAATGTTAGATTCACCGCTTACAGTCCAAAAGGAAAATTACTACACCGTAAAGCCTGCATGCCAGTTTAGCGCGTTGTGAATAGAGGGAATATGCTTCCCGTCGAGCGTGGTACTTTGGTTCTTATCACTCCGCTGTTCACACGTGTCAAACGTGGATATTTGTAACCGATACACACTCATAGGACTAAAATAGACGACGGAGAAGCTGTCGCTGTATTCATTAGTTTGCTTGATTATGTAGGCCAACAACAACAAATTACTAGAGACCCTGGATTTTCGCGAAAAGAATTTTGTCCCACTTTGTTTCCATGCCTTACGTGCACATCTGTAGTTCTGCTTCGTGGTCAGTGATTGGATATTTTAACTGCCACGAGCCTTGGGAATCTACCGGCAAATCACAGACGTGTGATGTTGCAGGAACTTTATTGTAATTGGCTCAGTCAAATGAGATACGGCTCTTCACATATACACGCTGCCAATAACCATGTAGCGGAATGGCATATGTATACGAAAGGCACTGAAACAAAGTGGGGCAAAATTTTTTTTTCGCGAAAATCCAGGGTCTCTACAAATTACTTGCAGGCTAGCAAATAATTTTTTTCCTTGTAGTAAAGCAAGGTAAAAAAATGTACATACAAAATACGTCACTATAAAAAATAAAAACCACGTCTTATTTTCCTAGCAATTTATATTCTTTAAGGGCGGCCAAGTAAGGAAAAATCTTAATTTTACATTTGTATGATATAGTATTAGTTTTGTAGACGTTACTTGGGAGAACATTTTTCTTCTTACAAAAAAAATAGCTCAACAAGTTTTCTCATAATAGCATTTCGAAGTCAAAATTTACATGTTTTTTGTTCAGTAAGCCACGAAAACCAGTAAACATAACGAAATTAAAAAATGCAAATGGAAACTATATATCACGAGCCACTGCTTGGCATATTTTAAAAACAATTCAAGTTATTTTTGTGTGTTTAAAAAAAAAATTTACAAAAAAGCAAAATAAAATCAGAATTTCAGAAATTTTTTTTAAATTACAAAAATATTTTGTAACGTATTCGAAAATGTATCAAGCAGTTGCCCATGACACGTAGTTTCAGTGTGAATGTTTTAATATAATTATGTTCGTTGCTTTTTGCGGCTTATAAGAACCCAATACATGTAAATTTTGACGTTGGAGTACCATTATTGGAAAACTGGCTGAGCTAAATTTGTTTTCGCAAGAGGATAATGTACTCACAAAACTAATACTATTTCATACAAACATAAAATTACTATTTTTTCCCCATTTGAACATCCTTAATTCGTGCCGTCAACAAAAAATGTCGCTACAAAATGGTCAGCCCTCATTCCAGTTTCACGCTGTCTTTACATTTCAATCTGGATTTGAATGTCTTTTATAAACACGTTTTCAGTCCTTGTCGGCTGCTCGTTCGGTCCATGTTGACACCAGTTCAAGTACATTATGGAATTTCACCATAAAGCAGTAAATAAATGTAAATTTTCAAGAGTTCTCTGCAACTGTAGGGGCTTGCTTTCCAGGCAGTAGGCACCAGTAGCTTGTTCATCTCAGTGGCGGCTCGTGTGTTGTTGCCAGGTGGGGCTTCAGTTGCCAAGAGCTGTACAGGGTTGTGCGCTGGTTGACTCTACAGCCACTGACACGCTGATGTGCAGGTGCCCCTTACTACTGAGTGGTCACATAAGATCTAGTAGCCGGCAAATATTTCATGGTCGTTGGTCTACGGCGCGTTCATCAAGAGTGTACAGTTCCGACTATCTGCAGCCCCACCTGGCAAACAACCCACGAGCCGCCACTGGTTCTTCTGCTAGTGCGAAACAGCTGGCGACGTATCCCCACTTGCTGGACCAGACCTTAGCGTGCGTTCGTCGGACACACGAAAACACATATTAATTTAAAACAGTTCACAATAAGATCGTTAAGTCATAATTCCAGCCAACGAAAATAAACGACAATACTATCGTCAGAAGATGTGATGTGAAATACAGATTTGGCGGCAAATTATTGTTTGACGGGCGTTTCACTGTTCTAATTCAGACAGGAATACGTGAAAATTCTAATGAAGAACGGATACATCTACATTTAATAATTTTGACCATTGGTGTTATTTTAGCCTTGATTGGCTACTTCCCACAACCTTTAATATAATATTCAAAGCCAGAACGTTGCGGCCTGCTAAGTTCTATTGAAAACCATCGCATTGAACAACGCACGTTTAGATCTTCTGTTTACGTCATTGACGTATAAGATAATGCATAAGTTTTCAATTGTAAACTCACCCTTGGCCTGTGGCGGGGAGAGAAGGTTGGAAAGTTGGTGATGCATTCGGGGTAAATAAGCCTGTTACGTCAGGCGGTCCGATCCGACATGGCCGTTCCAGGGCGGGCGAGGAAATTTATCGTGCGCAGCGCTGAAACAGGACCCGTGGCTCGGTCCTGGCCAGCGACTACACGGAACCATGTCCGCCGACATGGCGCGTAAATCAGTCCGGGCGTTTCACATGGCCGCCACCAGAGGCTCCCTTCGTTCCGCGGGATCACCGTTTGATTTAGGGTGCCTGTTGTCCCACTCCCTCCCTCTTACCTTACCAACCCCAGCAATCCCACCATACACTCCACATACATACCCGTCCAGGCTCGCTAAGGCGATACGCTCTGGGCTGGCCTTGCACGATGGTGTACGTACACTGTAAAACATACGTCACGTGCGTGTTTTACCAACAATTACTTGAAAATTAGTTCCCAGTAGAATATACCTGTCATACTTTAGGGGCAGCAAACTTGTGTGTCACTGTTGCACCTATATGTTTATTAATATGTGTGTCATATAATTTTAAATATATGTTCTTGTACGGTACAGATGTCTGAATAGTTATTACGAAATATACTGTTATTATTATGTTTTTAAAGTTATTTTTCCTATCCTGACATACGAGGTTGCAGTTCAAAATTACCGATATGTTGTAATGTAGAGTATACTTGACGCTGAATATTGTATCATAAGGCACGCAAAGATTGGAAAATAGGTTATTTATAGTACAATTAAGAGAAAAGTGACTATAAATAACGTTACACCATGCACCTAAATGTTTGCTCTTGTTACTTGGTTAAATGTACATATGTTCAGAGATGAACATTCAAGATGCTGCATTTGGATGGAAACCATTTCCTGTATTGAGATGAGGAAAATATATTACGTGTTCTTGATGCAGAATATTCCACAGCTACAAGTACAAACACTAGTGATGGTTTATCACGGGAAAACTTGACTGTTCGCTGAGTTTCCAACATACGTCCAGCTTATCAAAAGATTACTGGCTTTCACTTGTACGTGAAGTTGTTTGCCTTATTTGACTGAGTCAATGAGAATCCCGCTATTGTAATATTTTATGCCTGACATTGGTCTGCAGACAGCTACATTGTGTCAGACGTACATCACCCAATCATAAATGTTGCAGAAACTACAGCGTTTTCAAGGGTATGTTGGCCCAAAACAGTTTTGCAATGTACCATCATCTGTAAATATTAGGTACACGCGCGAAGCGACAAGCGTTTGGAAATTCCTGCAGCTGTTTTAATGTCATCTAAAGTTCTCTGAGGATGTTTCAGTGAACTGTAATAAATGGCAGTCTTACAACTACTTTCCGATTGTATGTTGTCTTAAAATTAAACCTCGTTCTGGTCGTAGGAATGAAGCCAAATGGTTCAACGGACGGCGATTTTTTTCTCACTCGTGCGCGGTGTCAATAAGCTTTTGTGAGTACCTGGTCGACGATAAACACTTCGAT
Organism: Medauroidea extradentata; assembly: GCA_003012365.1. Classification (NCBI taxonomy): domain Eukaryota; kingdom Metazoa; phylum Arthropoda; class Insecta; order Phasmatodea; family Phasmatidae; genus Medauroidea; species Medauroidea extradentata. The sequence continues at coordinate 28,632 of PNEQ01072770.1, forward strand.
AACGCCCCGTCGAGGATGCCCCGTTGATGTAAAACCCAAACTTTGAAACTTCAAACTACTCGCTTCTTTATTCCCTTCTCACAATTTGGAACGTAACCTCGGCAAAAATTCAAGTGTAAACCGGCGGGAACGTAAATGTTGTGCAATGAATCGAACCATACTCATAAATACAGAAGATGAAAAGCAGGCCAGCAACAAACGAAGAGAAACGACGTCATCAAAGGACCATAACTCCCAGCAGATTATTGGTGGAAAGGTGAGTTTTACGTACGGCATTGTAAAACTTGAAAATCATTCAGAGGTATTTCACCGACGTTATTTTTCTCGCTGCTATAAATCGGCGTCGCGTCTCTATATTCATACGCAACCAAATTGCGGGGATAAATGATGGAATAACGGAGAGGATATGTCAAAATGACCACGTAAAACTGCTATCGAAAACAATACTCGGCGAATGATGTCCAGAGGTAATGAAAAAATACTTGTGAAAGTACCGCTTCAGCGCTGTTCGCAGTTACTCTCAGACGTTTACGATATGCAAATTCGTATTAAAAACACGATGACCCTCAGTATTCTCACGTGAATTCATACGAGAGCCGAAACGCAGATTTCTGTAACTGTCGTAAAGAATGGCACCAGTCGCATTCTGCCGTATGGAATTGCACATTATTATTATTTATGTATGTGGGCTTTGCGTCTCGTCGATAGCGAGGTCAAAGAGACAGACTTTATTTACACAAGGACAGGAACCATCCCAGCACTCACTAGGTACGATTTTGGAAAAACAAGGGAAACCAAAATCAGGATGGCTGTAACCGGAAATCAAACCCGGGTCCTCCCGAGTGCGAGTCCAACGTGTTATTGTTGCGCCACCCACTTAGGTTCGAAGAATTTTGAATATACATTTTAACGAAATATTGTTTGTATCAATATTACTTCTAACACAGGAGACGCTATTTACACGCGACCGCTTATTGCTCAAACTACTGAGCAAGGGTGGCATTACTTCTATATTTCATTGGCGGAAGAGTTCTAAAAAATTAGGGAAAAAATGACCTGCATATTAGAATCAATTATAGGTCGTTCGGGATAAAGTCGATAATGAAATAAAATCAACTGAAATAGGCATACTTGAGTATTACGTAGTTAATAAACTATTTTTAAACCAAAGTATATAGGTTTTCTATCGATTGCACAGTTTATCTTACACGCAGTGACGTATCCAGAGAGATTAAGGCTTATTTTATTTTTCGCTCTTATGAAATTCTGAGAAGGAAAATGTGAATATTGCTATTTTAATATCAATTATATTTACCTCGCACTACAATCAAAGCATCGCAGTTGAACTTTTATCCTGTATTTAAGCCTCAATCAGTCTAGAAAATTAAGAATTATAAAAAATTGCTGTACTGATTGCAGGTTAAACATACGTTAAAAGTACAACTGCGATGCTTTTATTGTAGTGCAAGGTAAATAGAATTGATAGTGTAATAGCAAATTGCACATTTTCCTCCTCAGAGTTTCATTAAGAGTAAAAAATAAAATAATTCAATATGGCGACTGATGTCGAGCCTTAAACGTTTCCGGTCGTTAGTCGTTACGCGCGGAAAGATACGAATTATGATCCGGATTTTAGTATACACAGGGTAGTGGATTCTAACATGTAGAACATTAAACTCGTCAATTTTTCCTATCCCTCATCGTAGCTCGCAACACACTTCAAAATATAATACTCATACAGATTGAGAAACTTTTGTTACTTTAATTCTTTAGTATAGTTGTTGCCTAACTGTTACGCGTAATCGCGAGATTTGTACTTCTGCGGTTTCTTTCCCCTAGCAGCATCCGTACCTCGAAGAACATAATGGAGCACAACTTTATCTGGTTTTTCTCCCGTATAACATATCCCAATAACACACAGCGTACCCCTCGTTTTCGAGTAGGCAACAATTTTTCGTATAGTGAATTTAGATTTTGTTAGGACATAAAATTATTTTGTAATTCAGGTTTTCTTAAGGTTTCAGTACTCGCACAGATATTTACACCTTTTCCGTAGCCTATTGAGCTTTACGAGATAAAAGTTATTATTCAACTGAAGAATGATAATCGGCATTTCCTCAACCACATTAAACACTAATGCAGGTATTTTAATTTAATATGATTAATAACGTATAAGAAATTAATAAGTCAATTTAACCTTAAATCTACTCATTTAAGTAGTGTTTATTTTATAGCAGTCATTAAAGTGTACAGAATAAAACGAACTACTCGTTGAACTATTGTCCGTATGAAACTGTAAGCACAGCTGACTTATCAGCAGAAACCCGAACGTTTCGCCGGTTCACTGACATGATTTTTGGGCTCTAGTATCCTGTGTACACCGCCCTCAGCTGTGTGTCCATTGGCTACTGCTCCAGTGAGTGGCCAGTTGTACTCCAGATAAGTAGAGATGATGGTATATCGCGAACATTTTTCATACCAGCATACCCTTGATAACGTTGCAGTTTCTTGCAACGTGTATGACTAGGTGATATACACCTGACACGACGTGTCTGTCTGCAGACCAATAACAGGCATAAAATATTACAACAGCGGTATTCTTATTGGTTCAGTCGAATAGGGTAACAGCTCCACGTACAAGCTAAAGCCAGTAATCTTCTTGTGAGCTGAACGTACGTTGAAACCTAGCAAACAGTCAAGTTTTCCCGCGATAAATCATCTCTACTGATAAGTAGAGGTACGTAAATTTCGCAGATACATTCCAGGTCAGGTTGAACGCCGAAATGTATACTTCATAATCACGTGTGTGATTAGCTGGCGGCTGTTACGAAACGCGTTTGACTACTGCAAGCCAGTAGTAAATAAGGAAATAATGCGAAGTGCTATCGCTTGCTACCTGCTTGTACAGCTATAAATATAGACGGGAAAAATTCGCGGGTTCACTGACAGATTGGTTAGCTTTCAAGAATATCTGTGTATTCAAGTAGACAACAGCGCTTCGTTGGCTCCTCGCTGACACAGTAAAATAGGCCCGCATTGAGTTACATTTATATAACTGGCTCATCGACATCGAGGCGGTGTTAAATAAGTCAACGGCCAATGATGAAAGTAGCATCAACTTATAGTTGCTGCAATTCTACCTTGTGACTGAACGAAAACGCGAATTTTTCCGGTCTCTAGCTATAAGCCAATAGATAATCGATTGTGGCCAGTGGATGTAGGCCTATAGGACTGACAAGTCTAGGCTGCTGCCAGATGAATCAGCGAAATTGACCTACCTCTAGCTATAGTATAGTTAGAGATGATGGTTTATCGCGGGGAAACTTGGCTGTTTGCTGGGTTTCAATGCACGTTCAACTTACCAGAAGATTACTGGCTTTAGCTTGTACTTGGAGCTGTTGCCCTATTTGACTGAGCCAATAAAAATTCCGCTGTTGTAATATTTAATGCTTGCTATTGGGCTGCAGACAGCTACGTTGTGTCAGACTAGGGCCCGGTAGTTTTCGCGAAAAGATTTTTGCCCCACTTTGTTTCAGTGTCCTACGTGCACACCTGCAGCTCAACTTCATGATAATTGGCAGAGTGTTTTTGCGCAGAGTTATTATTCATTTGACTGTGCCAATCAGTACATGGATAACTGTGACACAACACGTCTGTGATTTGCGGGTTTAACCTCCAGACGTTGTATGTTACGGCATCCAATCACTGAGCACAAAGCAGCGATGCAGGTGCGCACGTAAGGCACTGAAACAAAGTGCTGCAAAAATCTTTTCGCGAAAACTACCGGGCCCTATGTCAGACGTACATCACCCAATCACATGTGTTACAATTAACTACAGTGTTTTCAAGGTTATGTTGGCACAAAACATTTTCGCGTTATACCGTCATCTCTAATAATTAGAGACGGGAAAAATTCACGGGTTCGCTGACGTGTAGGTTAGTCTCGAAGAATATCTGTGCACTCAGGTAAACAGCAGCAGTTCATTAGCTGCTCGCTGACACAGTGAAGTGAGCATTCATTTAGATACATTCTTATCATTGGCTCAGCGACTTCAAGGAGGTGTCAAATATGTCAAGTGCCAATTACGAAAGTGACATGGTATAAAAATATAAATATGGGTATGAAATTTGCTGTGTGCTCTTAAGGAGCGTCCCTACATAAATGAGACCTGAACAAGCAGCCTACACTGTTAGAGACTAATTTCCTAGAAATTACGGGAAAGTACTGATAAAAAATTATCCAGAAATCTTCGTAAAGTAACGGACACTCAGTTTTTCTTGATAACGGAACCGTCCGTAAAATAACGGACAATCTGTTTTCCGCAAAAATATTTAAATTTCTGTAATCCACTAGAACTTCATTTTCTAGAAATACCACATATTATTATTAGCTATGTGTTATCGAGATTCTGATGCACTATTTAATAACCTGAAACATTTTTCGAAGTTGCTGGGATTCGAACCCACGACCTTATAATTGCCAGACAGAAGCTCTAACCATTGAACCACAGAGACAATTTAGGAGTAAATGGGTTCCATGCAGTGGTAAGATATCAACTTTATAAGAGACAACTTTTGTTTTTGACATCCAGGATTCATAGTGATTATTGATACCACTTTTTTTTTAATAAACACATTAAATACACTTTAAAATTGTAGAAACATATTTTCATGAATTTATGGAAGGTTACGGTCAAACATCCATAAACTGGAAATACGGACAAATTTCCGTAAATAAAATATTACGGAAGCCACTTCCGTAAACTTACAGTACTTTTCTGTAAATATTTCCGTGAATTTACGGAAATTTTTAACAGTGTACGGACGTATACTTTGAGCGACAGCTGGGCGTGGTCTCGTCTGAGAAGGCACCATTCCAGGTGGAAACCAGGATGAGGAGGGGGATGGAGACATTGTCCGAAGGGGGACTATCTATGATTGTAGAAGAGAAAAAGTTACAGAAAAGACGATAACACTCTTAGATTTTAGTCGGTTTTCTTACAAACACGTTACTATAGGGTTTTAATTCAGAAATGTATTCACATTCATCTAGGGCAATATAAGTAAAAGTTCTTGACAAAATAAATTGTATTGCAGACAAACGGAATTACATTACAATATTTTACTGAAATAATGCTTTTATATATTCGTATTTATATTCCAGTATCAATACTTCGACTTTAGTAACAAAGATACAACTCTCGCATTGCCTCAAAAGTTTTACTATCGTAGATGTATTATTATTCGAGAAATTAAAATAAACAAAGTACGTTGAAATTATGCTAATTTATTAACTAGGGACGTTAGTTGACGCAAATTGTATTGTCCTGAGCAGCGGATGATACTGCAGCATTAGGTAACGATGCTTTCGTCATAGCTAGAGACCGGAAAAATTCGCGTTTTCGTTCAGTCACAAGGTAGAATTGCAGCAACTATAAGTTGATGCTACTTTCATCATTGGCCGTTGACTTATTTAACACTGCCTTGATGTCGATGAGCCAGTTATAAAAATGTAACTCAATGCGGGCCTATTTTACTGTGTCAGCGAGGAGCCAACGAAGCGCTGTTGTCTGCTTGAATACACAGATATTCTTGAAAGCTAACCAATCGGTCAGTGAACGCGCGAATTTTTCTGGTCTCTAGTCATAGGAGCTCAGTGAGAAACACTTGGGATTATTAAGACGCCAGGTATAGCTTGTAGGGTGTTGGGTTTGAATCCCAAGTAGTTCGTGGAAATGTACGTTATTTTATTTCGTTTACATGGCCTTCCTCGATCATTCGTCTGTGTGATTCCGAAAAGCTAAAAGGAACGATTAGAATTAGTAGTAAGGTAAAAGTATTAAAATAATATAAATCAAGTTATGAACAAATCCCTACATGTCCGTCTTGTATGAAACACTAAAAACTTTTATATCGCTATCATTGATGAATATTACGATCAAAAAACGTATCTACTAGTTGGAAGTATAAAGATCTATTTGCTTCGGAACAGGAACAAATATTACGACCGAGTGTTTCTCGTCACATATTAAATTTGCTGACTTTCTAGTACACTGAAATGGTTATTTGAATAAAAACAACCCGTTGCGTTTAAGCTAATTTATTTATACGCTTAAACTTTGTAATAGGTGTAGGATGGAGTAAGGGCAGACCATTTGCCCAATTTGTCCCATAAAGATGCAGCACCGTTTGTCCAAAGCGTCCCTTAAATGGAGGGCGCATGAAAATGAACTCACTCGGAAAGGATCGGTAATTTCCGGCTCCGGTCGGGCCGCGCCGTCAGGGAACATGCCTCAGCGCGCACTGGCGTCGGTTCGCCAGCGCAAACGGGAAGGCAACGTGCGGAGAGAAAACGGAAAGCAGAAAGAAAGACTAAACGAGCGCACGAAACTCAGAACGAAAGAGGACTGCGAATAATTGGACGTAACGCCGGGAAGTAATTCACTAAAAGAGGAATAAAAGTGGAAAATTTTAGTTCCATTCGCAATTTCAACATTGCGTCACGCTGTCGCGCTCGTTAAAACAACCCTACATATCAGTTTCATACCTTAGGTAGAGTGCAATAAAACTGTTTCTGGATTTATGGAAACATTTTTGTGCGCTCCTTAATAAAAGCGTACTGCAACACTGAAATATCAACCAAGTGATATGATGCATTCCAGTAATATTAACGATTTGAATAACAAAGTAATTTCTGGTACGATACGAGCAAAATAACCTGTCAGGAATGAATCAAATAAAAGTCCAGTATATTATAATTTCGGCCTTCCACGGTTTGTATTTACGGCAATGTTAGAACTGGACTCTTTGAATTTTTTGTGATATTTATCTTTCGGGCACAAGTTAGAATTCGTATAACTTAAGTTCGTGTTACATTCGCAATAGTCACTTGACGTATTTTGACACGGCCTGGAGGTCGCTAAACCAATAATGAAGAAGCAGCTAGATGCTGGCCAAATGAGGTGATATCTCTGTGACCGCGAGCAGCCAATTAACAGCCGCTGTGTACTCGCTATCCTACAGGTCAGTGAATCCGCGCATTTTACCCGACTCTGACAATAAAGAGACTCTGACAATAAAGATGCAAAGTGTAAAGTCGCCTTGTTGAAACAATAAGTGAAGAAAACAATGCTGTAAACGATTAATTTTCTCTTTTTTGTGTTTGTTTTTTTTATTTGAATTAGAAGTACTTAACCTTGTTTTCGTTGCAATATTTTGACGTATTAGTTTTGGAATTGTTATTTAAATATGGTTGAAATATAACTTTGACACCCGCATTAATAATCGTACATCACCGTTACGTCCTGCGTATGAGGTTACTCTGAGTTTTACTAGCAGAAGACTGAATTTCAGAAGTGTTTTTTGAGGAGCCAAGTGAAATGTAGTTCCTGAGACTTCCACGATAGTTCCGAGAGATGCACATCGAGAGACTGTTGTATATGCCTATACAGTATAACTAAAGATGGTGGTATATCGTAAAAATTTGTTGTTCCAACATACCTTTGAAAACGCTGTAGTTTCTCGCAACTTGTATGATTGGGTGATATACGTCGGACACTCCTTAGCTGTCTGTAGACCAATAACAGGTATTAGGGCGCCCGCCTGGTGGCCGTGTGTTTGCATGAGTGAGGCACGACGCCAAGGGCGATGTTGACCGGCTCATCTGGTACGGTATATCCTCTACCGCAAGACACTGAAACGGCGTGCAGTGGTATCGTAGAACGCTCGCCTGACTGACACTTTCAGTGGTGACCCCATCTTTTTATTGGTGGAAAGTTTTAAGCAAAGTTCATTGCATGCTCGTAGAGTGGTTTCACACGAATCTTGTCAGTAGTTGACAACATGTCGAAAAGGCTGTTTTTAGCCACTTTGAGCGGTTCCGAAATTCTTCTAATCGACATGATGATTTGAAACTACCCTTCCATCACCATTTTCTTTGCGTACATTGACACAATGGGCAAATGTGGAATAGTTTCGTAAAATAAAACTTATTTACGAACATGCTGCTACGCATTTTGAACGCGTGGTAGGTGAGGCCCTTAAATATTACAATAGCGGTATTCTTATTTGCTCAGTCAAATAGGGTAACAGCTCCACGAACGGGGTAAAGCCAGTGAACTTTTGTTAAGCTGAACGTGTGTTGGAACCCAGCAAACAGTCAAGTTTTCCCGCGATAAACTATAATCTCTAAGTATAACATTGGGGGAACAACCCACACATCTATAGGAACAATAAATGTAACATGGTCATAGGTTTGAAAACGTTCCGTTACTGTAGTATGCACAGGTCTCGTGACTTGCACTGAATAGCGCACAGGTTGAATTGTGTCGCTGTGGAATGCTGCATCCGACAACGTCTACCATCCAATTAAGTACGGCTATCCTGGTATATAATAATAGTAGCAATGGCGTTCCACAGAAACACGATCCAGCAAGTACTGTGGACTGTAATGCAGAAATGGTTAAGGACCTGAAAAATTCGCGTTTTCTTTTAGGCACAAGCTAAAATTCTACCAACTGTACGTTCGTGTCACTTTCACAATTGGTCCTTGACTTATTTGACACGTCGTGTAATACAAATTTAACTAAATGCAGGCCCATATCACAGTGTCAGCGAGCATCTAATGAAAAGAGACTGTGTACACGAGTGCATATATGTAGAGGCACAATTATTTCGCGTATTGAGTCTAGGTCGGGTTGAACGTCAATAACGTATACTTCACTGCTCCATCTGTGGTTACACTAGGGCAGGTTTTGACACACGTCTGACGACTGCAAGCCATTAGAAGCCAATGGTTTTTCTACTTTGGCCAGTGTGTGTATAGGTCTGAGGAGTCTAGGCTGTTGCCAGATGAATACGCGAAATACTCGTGCCTCTACATATATATTCTTGGAGGCTAGCTTACAGGTCAATGAACCTGCGAATTTTCCCAGTCCCTAGAAATTGTGCATTTTCGAAACTATGTTCATATGATATTTTATGTTCCGCTAAAAAGGAGGATTGTCCCTCCAAAATATTGAAATTAATTTTTTCAACATCCTGATTAATTGCAGGGGAACAAAGATGAGTTGGAAAAAAAATCGAGCATGGCCTGGGAAAGTGCTTACTATACCGTGAACAGCCATGAAGTGCAGGACTGACGCCAAATTAATGTTCAATTCGTCTCGGTGTGTGGTGCTGGCGGCCCTCGACGAGAGAAGACTGAGAAACTGCACCGGCACAAGGTCTCGGTCGGCACAATAATGGCCGCCCCACGTCATGTGCCACGCCGCGCAGATTCCCACAGTCCCCTCGCCTGGGGAGTGACACAGACCGAGATACAGAGTGACAGAGAGGGATTTATGTCTGCCTGCTCCACACTCTGCACACGTCCGCATATTTTTTATTTCGCAGACGGCTTCCCACGAGCCGCAACTTGTTTCCCGCTTCTCGCCGCGAAAAACTCTGCGCTTTCCTACGTGACCTGGCGGCGATAATGTGTCGTCGTCCTTCCCCTCTAGCGCCCTTGAGCGTGTTCTTCCTCCTCAGCCAACCAGCACTCGTTTGTTCCTGCACTACATGTATCCAGAGCGAAGCGCTACACTCTCAAAAATAGTCTGTAAATTTGCGTGTGTATAGGAGCTCTAAGAAAGTAGGTATGGTTAGAGATTATTGTCTATCGTGAAAATGTTTTGTGCTAACATACCCTTGTAAACATTATGGTTTCCTGCGACATGTATGATTGGGTGTTATATGTCTTACACATCGTAGCTATCCGCAGACCAATAATAGGCATCAAATATTACAATAGCGAGATTCCTATTGGCTCAGTCAAATAAGGCAACATATCTGCGCACAAGCGAAAGCCGGTCATCTTTTGATAAGCTGAACGTGCGTTGAATCCCAGCAAACAGTCAAGTTTTTCCGCTATAAACCATCATCTCTAGGCATGGTAGATTTGTTTCCGACCCATCCATGGCAGCACTCCTAAACTCTTTTATAAAGCAGTCAAATGTATACTTAAGTTGACTTGTATTGTAACAACTGTAAAAGTTTGCATATTTATAATTATGGCAACTGTCCCATATCGCGGTTAGGATAATTACGTTCTACACATTTTAAACAAGTTTATTTTGCAGTGTACGCTCCAGACTTATAAGGTAAGCGGAGTCGTTGAACGACAGCTGCTCAACATTTATAGCCAGTGATTTTTGGTTAAAAGAACTTTGCAACAACTTGTTTCAATGCCTTATGTGCACATCTGCATTTCTGCTACGTGGTCAGTGACAGGATATTTTTAACTCCAAGCTTCTTAGGGCTCTACCCGCAAATTATAGACGTGTGGTGTAGCCGTAACATTCTGATTGGCGCCGTCAAGTAAGTGACGCTTCTGCACGAAGAGACTCTACTAATAATCATGAAGCTCAGCTGGACATGTAAGGTAATGGAATAAGTTGGTGCTAAATTATTTCACAAAATATCAGAAGTTCTATCAATTTTGCGTACATACTTACATAGGTAATTCGGGATGAGCCAGGACGGGATGCGTTGATATATGCGGGGTGATAGGGCATAGAAATTAAAGTTAAATATATGTTGCCAATTTGACCGCGAAGTACCGAGAGTAATGCTTCCTTGCAAATTGCTATAGGAATTACATATTTTTAAACAAAAATTAAAAAAATCACTTCAAATTTGAAAACGCCACTCTTAACTGACCTAAACGATGAAAGATTTTTTTAACATACTTAGAGAAATGTAATATAAAGTAGATTTTCAGAGAAACGTTACTTCCAATATGTTCACTTTAACGGGTGAAATTTAAATCACGTGATCGACTTGTTCGTTCAAAAGCAATCCGGACTCTTCCTATGAGAAAGTTATAAGTGTCGGTAGCATATGCGCCGGTAGATCTCTGAGAGTCGAGAGGTCGTTCTGCATTAATTGACGCAAAAAGTGTAAAATATTTTACCGAATTTGTTACCGAACATGTTTGAGGGGCCGCGATGGTCGAGGGATCAGAACTCTTGCTTCCCGGATTCGATCCTCGGCTGGTTCGCTCCCGGATTTTTCGCATGTGGGAAACGTGGCGGACGTTGCCGTTGGCCGGCGGTTTTTCTCGGGGAACTCCCGTTTCCCACCTCTCTCATTCCGTCTCACCCTCACCTCATCCATTCCATTCCTCGGAAGATGGCGACAGGCATGTCTCGCTAGTCGGACCAACCTTCACTCCGGCTCTCTCTCATACCCATTGTGACCCTGCTCGAAGGTGGGAACGTGACCGAATATGTTCCCAAAGTTACACATCCTTCCTACAGTTTCTCTTACCTTAAAATAGAAAATCGTTCGCCTCACTGCATGCATTACCACAGCAACATGTTTCCTCGCAAAGTTGGCAATATGCTTTAGGTTTAATTTGTATGAGTGTGTAATTTACTACAAAACTTTAACAAATTGTAAGTGGTTTATCGTTTATCCTAGTTCGTAACTAAGTAAAATTGTGTTCATTTGGCAATGCTCTGCTATTCTTTTATCTTGTGATGGTTATTTTAATTGTTCCTTGAAATTTTCTTACTAGAAACAGTTTTTATTTTACTGATTACTTATTCAAAAGAGTTCCACTGATTGGATAATTTTTATGAGACGATGATGGTATACATTAAGGATTGGTCTTACAGTAATGGACTCGTTTCACTGGTAATGACATGTTTCGTTAAAGAAGTAGAAATTTTAACTATGGATTATTATTTTTTGCTGTAGCGATTGTAAACTTTATATTTTCGTAGTTAATATCACATTTCAACACAAATAACTAACTAGTTGTATTACCAGTTGAGATTTGAACATAAACTACATCCCATCGGTTTAATACAAAAAGGGTAACTCCGTAATTAAGTGTCTGTTACGTGTATCTAAAGAAGTGAAGCGAACGTTCATATTGTTAGAGAAAATACTCAACAATCTTCGACTATAACCAGTGAAGTGTTATCTCAGCGACTTAAATAAAAAAACCTTAGCTGCATCACAAAAAGCAACGTTCAGTTTACATTACTATCAGCGCTATTTCTTGTGGATTGCATTGTATTTATAACTGCGGCTGCAGCGAAAATAAGAACGACTGTGTCTTTCATAAAACGTGAAGATAATGTTGATATGTGTAATACTTGTATCGCTATAGCGAAGGTAATATTAGCCTTGATTTATATTGGGTTAATGCGGGTTGCATATACGCGCCTGAAACACTGGAACGGCCTCTTAAGCAAACACCTCTAAAGTGTTAATGCCATGACCTTTCATTTATTTCAAACAATACCTCAAATATTATTTTAACCAAATGCTTTGAAAAAATTTGAGACAATGTGCAGTCATACGATACACAATTTTGCCTGAGCGTTTTTTTTTTAAATAATGTACCGTTTGCTAGCAAAAAAAATATTTTGCTTAATTTTGTCTTATTTTGGCAATAAAATATTTGATACTTCAGGGGTAAAAATCTGAAACCCCATTTGGTGTATTGCAACAGAAAAATTCAGATACCTGCGATGATATATAAGTGATAAAACTGTAAGAATTAATGTTTGATATATGAATTAATTTGCGTTAAAATCTTTTTTCAAAACCATTGCAAAACTAAAGAGCGTGGCCTTGAGGCCTTGTTACAGAGTTTTGCAGTGATTTCGAAAATATTTTTTTATTGTTACCTAATACTCATATCAAAATTTCGCTGCACAGTTTTGACACTTATATGTTATAATTTGTAGCTGAATATTTTTGTAGAATTATACTGAACGGTTTTTTAGATTTCACTACCCAAAGTACCACGTTTTTCGTCGTGAAAATAAGCAACAATGAATGAATTTTTTTTTTGCTGGCAAATGGTACATTATTTTTAAAAACGCGTCCACAGTATTGTGCATCGTGTGATTGCACATTGACTCAAATTTTTTCAAAACTTTTGGTTAAAAAATATTTTAGTTATTGGCACCAGTCTGAAAAAAAACTCGGGAACAAGCCCTTAATGGCCTTCCTCTGCCTGCTGGTGCAAAATGAAATAACGTACGTAATATTATTAATATCGGTGCAATACGGCCAGCACTGCCCGAAGTGAGTTAAAATGAGGAGGATTAGTTCCGTGGTACGCCTCCCCCTTTATCCTGGATATAATCCCGCCTACCTGCAGGACGTAACAAATGGCCCGGATTACGGAAGGGCCGGGGCCGTAAATTTATTAGAGACTACGCTAATCCGAATTATTCCGCACAGCTCTTATTTAAACAGGATCGGGCACGCTAGTCGTTGTTAGGCTCGCTAAAGATAGGGGATACCTGGCCAACTCCACGTAATGTGACCATGTCTCAGGATGACTGTTGTTCAACTGTTCACGCTATTGTGTTATAAATCTGCGGCACTCGCTCGTGTAATAACGGCACTGGAACGGTCAGGCACAGACTGCGATACACACGATCGCCTCTAATTTGCTAATCCCATGTAGCAATCTGAACACAAGTGTTACGTAAATACGCATACACTCATCATCCGTTTCTCTCCGTTGTGTCTCCGTACTTTGGGAAATTAACCACCGAATGAAATTGTGCGATTCGAATATCACTGCTGAAGCGACTATTTGAAAACTGCAGAGTTAATATTACTGCGTGTCAACCTGAAAAGGGAACATAAAGAAATTAAACTAAAAATAGCATATTTTTACACAATTATTTTGGGCTGCCCACCTACTTAAATTAAATGTGTATTACTTTAAGCATCAAGTTAATTGAAACGTTATATTGGACAACAGTGTAATAAAATTATCAACACGATTTACAAACATCTTAAATTTTCGTATACAATGTGTAGAGATAATGGTACATCGCGAAAAATGTTTGTGCCAAGTACCGTTGAAAACTCTGTGATTTCTTGCAACATGTGTGATTGGGTGATATACGTCTGACACAACATAGCTGTCTGCAGACCAGTAATATGCATCAAATATTACAAGAGCGGAATTCTTATTGGTTTAGTCAAATAGGGTCACAGCTCCAAGTTCAAGCGAAAGCCAGTGATCTTTTCATAAGCTGAACGTGCGTTGAAACCACAGCAAACCGTCAAGTTTTCCCGCGATAAACCATCATGTCTAACAAATGTGTATTTACATTGTTTTTAGCTATTCTCAGCAGCAGCATCACCCCATAAAAGGGTTAGGATCATTGGCTCGGGTTAATGGTGAATCTATTTCGGGAAACCATATAAAGTGTAAATCTGTATGGCTGGAGGCGGTAAACGAATCAGGTTGCTCCCGAATGCTAGTGGAAGGTGGTTCCGTTGCGCTGCAGAGGGGGAGCAGTGGGCGGCGGCTATGACCTGTGACCCAGGACGACAGCCACAGCACGACTTGGCCGCCCTGGCTGTAAGGTCGTGACTGTGGACCACACAGCCCCGGGCCTCCAGCAGCACGCGCAAGATGTGTCCCGCCCTGTCGTCTTGTCCACACGACTGTGGGCGTGCCTATACTCTCCTCTGCCGCCTGCCTGCTCGAGGACTCCCCAACACCCCTGTCTGGCCTTGCACTTCTGCCGTTATGTTCTCACTTCAATATCATCTCCACAAGGCTGATACTTCCCACCTCGGACACTATCGAGGGCTAGGACACTGGAACTTATGCATTTAATTTTGCCTACAAAATGCGTATAGTGTTTAAGCTACAATGCATAGGTAGAGATGATGATATACTACGAAGTATTTTTTGTTCCAACATACCCTTGAAAACTCTGTAGTTTCTGGCAACATGTATGGTTGGGTGATATAGTCCGACACTTCTTAGCTATCTGCAAACCAATAACAGGCAAAGGTCAAATAGGGTAACAGCTCCACGTGCAGAGTACAGTCAGTGAGCTTTTGGTAAGCTGAACGAACGTTGAAACCCATCAAACAGTCAAGTTTTCCCGCGATAAACTATCATCTCTAGGCATACGGAATAGTTTCTTGCATTGTATTCAGTCTGCATTTATTGACTGCTATTGCTAATACTACATAAGTGATCACCTGTAGAAAAAAAATTTCTTTATTTCTCCGGGAGGTTACTAGTCAAAAACTAAGAAAGTTAGTGAATGCGTGGCAACTTGATAACGCTTAAGAAGGTAATACCAGTGTCATGTCAGATGGGAAATTTTAATCAATATCATTGTGTGAAACTTACAGGAAAGATTGAATAATTCGAAGACAACAGGTACTGATCCCGGTTTCAAATTTCCGCGATTGACGCGTGGGAATAGCAAAGCGATAAAATCCAGTGCCCCACGCTCGATAGGAAGCACATGGCTTCTATTCACAGCGCGCGAAACTGGCACGCAAGGTTTTAGCTGTAGTCTTTTTCCAATGGGACTTTGGGGGCATGGAAAGGTACGATTTCGAGCGAACGATTTGAATACTTAACCGTCAGTAAAATCTGAACTGGTCATCAAAATTCGATGAAATTTTTTTGCCGAGTAAATATTTTATCAGCGGACGTTTATTTATGTAACACAATGCGGTAGTGTGCTTCTCTATCGAGCAAAAATTAAAAACCTGTTTTTAGAAAAGTAAGTGCTTGAAACCACAAAACCTACAAAAATGGAAAAGTTACATTTTTATATATTTTTAAAATATAACAACATCTACACCTCTATGATTTACGAATTTCAAAAACATTCCCGTTTTCATTTGAAAAGTTTTAACATCCGTAAACCTTTCGCGCAGAGATTTTCGGATAGAATTTTTCAGGAATTTTTAATTTTTCGATTTTATGGAGTTCTGAGAAGAAACACGGAAAAATCTGCTGTTAAAACGTGAATTCTATTTACCTTGTGCTACGCTACAAGGCATCGCAGTTCGATTGGGTTCTAATCAGTCCAGCACATTAAGAATATAAAAAAAGTAGCTGTACTAATTGTGACCTTAATTCACGTTAAAACGTTAAAACGTCAACTGCGATGTATGTACTGCAGTGCAAGGTATATATAATTCACAATATAATAGATCATTTCGAATTTTTTTCTTCGAAATTAGAGAAAGCTAAAAAAAATCTATCAGTGCGACTGATGCAGAGCCTTAAAACATTTACGCTTTTTTTTTTTCTGTTAGGTTATAGTCTCTGCTTAACAACGCTGTGAACATTTTTCTATTCCGTTCTTGAACTGAATATTTCAGCTACGATGGATTTTCGATCTTTTTGGAAGAATTTCTTTCACGTACGTAGGCCTACACTTACACTATCGGTCAGGATCCATAAATTTTATCATTATAACTTGTTAAATTTCCTTGGCCCATACGATAATGGAAATGGTTTGATTTTCAGTCTGATCATCCCGTCAATTTCGTCGTTCCTTAATTTTTATATATCACACGAGACAGTGGCGAAACAAGCTCTCCAATTTAGGGAGGGGCAGATAAATTGGCGTCCTCCTTAATTTTTCCCATTTTTTCAAGTAAGGAATTTGAAATTCCTTTACAAAATTTTATTTCATTTTATAAAAATATAAAAGCAAATATATATACAACAATATTTTACAAGCATGCCTACATTACACAGACATTTCCTTAAAAATAAAATAAAACAACATTTCGGCGCCCATTCACTATTGTTTTCGGCGCCCTTTCCAACATTTAAGGGGGGATGTATTCCCTGCCCCCCTAGTTGTTACGCCACTGACACTAGATGTCAAATATGGTCCCTTGCAACAGCCTCTGGCCAATTCCCTCCCCGTTTCAGGCCGTTTGATCCAACAGAAGTAAAACATTCTCGCACATGCAGCAGGTAAAGACACTCTACTCCCTCCAATTCTTAGCTTGTCAAAAAAAACAGCTGGCCGATTGTTACGTTACTAAATCTGCTACACCCGCTCTTTCATAAACACTATTCGAACCGCAATACAACCATACGGTTTCGAAACGCCATGCGATCAGATTCTAGCAAAGAACATTTTTTTATGAAGACAGTTGATAATTACCATCCTAACATGGCGGGGAACGTTGCCTTAAACTCATCGAGAACGTTCTTATTATTTTCATTTTAAGTTCTTTCTACTGTTTTTTTACTTGAATGCATTTTTATAGTTCATTTTCATGTGCTCGTACCGTAATATGCAACGTGGTCAAGTTGTTAAATGTAAACATTCCCTAATTCTGCCTGTATATGTTCTCAAATTGGTTGTCTTTTCTTCTAAATGCGTATTTTGAGAGTATAAGCAACCGTAGTTGGTATAAAATTAAGGCCCCTACAGTAAAATTTCCAAAATTGATGAATAGTTTCTTAAGTTTTTTAAAACATCTGTGTAGTTATTCGAATAATCATATCGTACCTTATGTAATTTTTCTTAGCTGGTTTTAATCATTCTTAAAATAAAAATGTAATAAACAACAAAACATGGAATAAATATTTGCTGTTTCATTCTCTGGAAGTTACTTCACACGTCTGTAACTTTTTCAAGATGGAACGGGACAAATACAAACAGTTGTTTAAATTTAAGATAAAACATTGCATTGTAACAAGTAATAAACATAACTTTATTTTGCGCCTTAATAATATTTTTGGAATTTGTATGATTTTAATTTCATGCACTTAAGGGCGCGGTTACCAGCAATTTTCATCGCCATGTTTTCATTTTGATATTTGTACCAGATATTTTTTTCGTATTTTAGACTTTGTTCTAATAAAATGTTTTTATCTCGTATAGTTCTTGCGTAAGGGCTCGTTAAAGTCAAAATTTGCATGTTGCGGTTTTAAGGACGACACTAAAACCCAACTCACCAAACTGAACAATTTCGCAATGAATAACGAACGATGTTGTAGACTACAAATTCATTTAGGGGAAGGTGGGGTAACTGCACGCACTTAATTTCGGTACGCAGTTTTTCTGAAGGTAATTTAGATAAAATAATGCAATAAGTTTGTAGACATACACCAGTTAATTAGCTTTCATATTCCTGGGTATCATTGCAAAGCATGAATAAATAAATTAGCAATTTACGAAACTTTAAGAAAATGTATTGCGTACAATTACCC
>PNEQ01072771.1:0-46618 GCA_003012365.1 Medauroidea extradentata
TCACCAACCCGCTGTCATTCTGACCCTCAGCTGTCATCAGCCCGTTGTCTTTTCAACACTGTGTCATCACCAACCCGCTGTCATTCTGACCCTCAGCTGTCATCAGCACGTTGTCTTTTCAACACTGTGCCGTCACCAACCCGCTGTCATTCTGACCCTCAGCTGTTATCAGCCTGTTGTCTTTTCAACACTGGACCGTCACCAGCCCGCTGTCATTCTGACCCTCAGCTGTCATCAGCCCGTTGTCTTTTCAACACTGTGCCATCACCAGCCCGCTGTCATTCTGACTCTCAGCTGTTATCAGCCCGTTGTCTTTTCAACACTGTGCCGTCACCAACCCGCTGTCATTCTGACCCTCAGCTGTCATCAGCCCGTTGTCTTTTCAACACTGTGCCGTCACCAACCCGCTGTCATTCTGACCCTCAGCTGTCATCAGTCCGCTGTCTTTCCAACACTCAGCCTTCACCAGCTCGCTGTCTTTTCGACACTCACCTGTCTCCAGCCCACTGTCTTTCCGACAACCAGCCGTCGCTAGTCCGCTATCTTTCTGATGCAGCCGTCTCCAGCCCGCTGTCTTTATGATACTGGTGATGTTCCATCTTCTATGTTAATGGCAAGACGTATATTTGATACCTTGCTGGTAGCGACTCAGTGTCTTAATGACATGATGGCTGTCAGCCGCTTGTAAAAAAAAATATATCGGTCCGTTACCAGTATAGACATCGAGCTGGCTTCTGACATTCCGGCATGCCGTTAGCTGCCCGCTTGCAGCTCATACTATCTATGTTTGCTAGGTAGTTTTTAGAGACATGAACGAAGATGTCCACACCTTAAAGAGGACTCCAAAACCACCCTTTAAAGTTATTTCCAACTCTGAGTATATAAGATTTAAATATTAGTGGAAAACATGAAATGGGTAAATACATGTGTAATACTTTTTTTAATTCTGTTCCTAAGCGATGTCATTCACGCAAGTTGAGCGATTTTCGAATAAACTTCTGCCTGCTGAACCTAAGCTCGCCACTCGGTGACCAGAGTAGTTAGCCACCAAATAAAACCGGGCATTAGTTGTTAGTCATCTATTTGTAGGTTAAGTTAGTTTCTTGCTTTCACACTAAACACAAATTTTAAGTATCACTATTTTTTATAGTTTGACAAACGAATTGTTTATGAAATTTTGCTGGCGTTTATCTTTTAACAGTAGAAAGATTTACGTAACATAATTGATCAAAGTTGGCTCATTTCTGTCGTACATCTCAGTTACGTTTGCCATATGAGATATGTATCTTCCTGGAAAGTAAACCATTGTAAGAAATTATTTTTGAAACTACTAGCGTCTGAAGAAATATTTATTGTGTGGTAACTGCCAAAACCTTGCCTTCGTAAGCGAGATACATGATCATGGCGGTAAGATATAAGTTTGATAATGGAAAATTAAACGTTTTTCAAATTCCGGATGACGTCATTGTGAGCCGCACGATAAGGGCATGTTATCGTCCTGAATGTTTGTGCCAGAAGCCGTAGAAAGGCAGTGGCGGATCGCGATAACGCTTGGACACAGAACTGTGAAGCTTTGCGCGCGTGCCGTGTTGACGAAGCTACGGAAAGGGGAGGGGGTAGCGCACGCGCGCGAGGCAGAATGACAGAGGGAGGAGGGGGAACTTTGATACTGGGGAAGAGGACGTCCTACTTCGCTTCTCCCGTATTCTTCCCACGTGTGCGAGAGCCGTGAGGGACTATAAACAGAAAGCTCCGGCAGGAAATGTACTTTCCCTGTGTCCCCTTTACTCCTGATTCCCGCCCACGCCTGTAAAGCCCACCCCGCCTACCACCCCTCCTTTTTACACATACGCACTTCCCCTTCCCCCTTAGTGCTTTCTGATCCTCTCCCCCTTCCTGATGTCAGGGAAGGTTTTTTTTACGCGTCCATCCAGAGATGAGTGGATCGTCGCAGAGCCGGGAAACGCGCCTCCGGAGATACGTGAGCCGACTTCCCGAGTTGGTATCATTCCCAGCAGCACCCCTCAAGTCCTTCACCCTGCTCCTCCCTCCCACAAACACTTCCTGCCGCCCCCGTCACCCTTCCCCACACGCCTCAACCCCTGCGTGTCCCACGAGGCCACGCGCCGAGCTTCAAAGCCGCGCCGGGGAAACATCTTAACCCTGCTGGATCTTGCTACAGCGCAAATACTTTATGCCCCTCCCCTCTCCTTCCATATACCGTCCACCCCGCACAGATTCCCCGCCCGAAATTTGTAGCGAGTGCCGCGCACCAGTCAAGATTATTTCATCCCTCCCCCCTTCCCTTGTCTTGCTTAGAGCTGTGTGCAACGTGAGAGCCCGAAAATAAGCTACGGACGCCAGAAGGAATTTGGGAGGGGGGAGGGGAAGACAGAATAGGAGATGGGTAGTGACTATGAGCGGGATGCAGACACATTCCACTTGGGCATTTACAATAAGTCAATTCTGACCACGTTTTTTTAGACAAGCATTCCAGAAATTACTGTTGTCTTATTAAAATGCAAAACACAGTCCCATTACAAATTGTTCGCTAAACGTAAATGTAGCGGTCAAGTTCATTCGTGCACTATTATTATTTTCTATCATTTTAACGTTGGAATGCTTCCAATGGTCTCATTATTATGTAAAAATGGCTTCTCGTGTATTGCTTGGTACCTAAAATAATAGTACGTCTGAATATCCACAGTAAACTATGCAAGTATCTAGTAAATTCTCTTACAAAGTGGCAATATAACTGAGGTGAAAATTTGGAAGAAAGAGCAGGTCTTGGTGAGACACAGGAGGAAAGTGGTTTTGAGAAGTCGTCGTAGGTTTTCGGACGGCGTGACTACTGATTCTATCAGCATTGGCCGCAAAAAGGAAATTTTTCGATACATGTAGTTCCATATACTAAACATATGTGTAAATTTTATCAGATTTCTTCCTTGAAGATTCTCTATTCTAATGATTTTTTTTGTATATGTATATCATCTTTGAACCACGTACAATATACTCGTGATCAACTACTCGTAAACTGCATAGAGACCTACCTCCGTCTGAACATTCCTTCTTCGACGACGCGTTCAAGTGGGGAAATATTTTAAAAAATGTTTAACAGTACTAAACAATTAGCAAATATTTGAAAAAAAAATTTTAAGTACAAATTTTTTTGTAAACTGTTTCTATATGCTTCAAGCCATAGGCCGTGGCGTGTAGTTTTGATGCGATTTTTTTCATTTCATTATGTTTACTGGTTTTCAAGTTTTGCATTAAGTAAAAATATACAAATTTTGACTTTGAACTGACATTATGAAAAACTGGCTAAGCTAATTTTTTTTTTTTTCGTACGAGGAATTTGTACTCTCAAGTAATGTCTACAAAACTGACCCAATTTTACACAACTATAAAATTATGATTTTCCCCCACCTTATGACATGCAGACCGAGGCATTCCACAAGTTATCTTGAGAGTCACCGGTCTCGCACTCACGTGAGTGAGAGAATTTGGTCAGCGCTCAACATCGAGGTCTTCAGCGCTGGCGTGAGGTGACATGAGGTGAGTATGGAGCAGCGCCGGAATGAAAGGTTGGGGGATCCCCGAGAAAACCCGCCGACCAACAGCTTACACGAGTCCCACGTGCGAAAATTCCGGGACCGACCTCGCCGGGAATCGAACCCGGATCTCCTCGGTGGGAGGCGAAGGTTCATGTAAGTTTTACAGGGTTTCCCTTTATCTAGGATCGTTATTTTGCGGTTTTCAATAACGACACACAAAAACCTGTGAATTACAATAACTCTTTTCCAGCGTTAAGAGGGCGTGGTACATAATTCAACGCTAAAAGCATTAATCTATAACTGCAGGTTTCTTGAAGACAATTTGCGAAAATAAAGCAATGGCAATCTTAGACAACAGTTTTAGCCAACGTTTTAAACAAAACTGTTTCCAGTGTTACGAACTTCTGAGGCACAATCTCTGACGCCGGAACCTCGTGCATTTAACTGCGGCGCAAGAGATCACGCGTAACGAATTAGTAATTCTGGATAAATATTTACTCACAAAGTTGGCAAATACCATTATATAGGATTGTCATTGAGTATTTATCCATATTGGCTTCGAAGAAAGCGTAGAAATCAATAGATGTTTTCAGCGTTTATTTATCTACCACGCACTCTTAAGGTGACCTAGAAGAGTGGAAGTGGTAAGGGCGACGCAGCGAATGCATCACGCCTCTCCCTAGCTTCTAGACGCAAGTCGCTCAGCTGGCGTACAGTTTTCTCGCCGACAACTTGCCTCTATCAGACATTCAGTGGTTAAAGACAGGCGTGAACTATGGACATCTATACCTCCAGAAAGATTCTGCGCCAAGAATTTCAAACCTAACAAGGAACGCAAAAACATCCTTATTATTTCGGCAGCGTGAAAATAGGTTTTTTTAAATAAAGGAAGGAGCTTAAATGTATATAAACACGTGTAACGATCTTTGAATGCTATTCCTAAGCGGAAATCTCTCACATACGTTGAGTAGTTTTCGAATGAAAAAAAAAATCGTAATCTCCTGAGCTCTTCACGCCCGTTCGGCGGCCTAGTTAGACGGCCCCCTTATTGTATAGGTAGGATGGCTTTGCTGTTGTGTTGAAGGATGCAGGACTGAAGATGACTATACACCGGATGTAATTTTCCGCGTTTGATGCGCGGAGATCGTGAAGCGATGAGGTTCAGCTTTCCACACTCGACGATAACAGCATCGCTTATATTCGCGGCGCCAAACTGGCGTGTAGTGTTTTCATACTATTCATTTTCCTATGGAACTTAAAGCGGTGACCCTACAATTTTATTTGTAGAAATTTTGTTGTAAATTACAACGCATGCTTCCAGCGTTGTGTTTTACAAATCTGGGTGGTATTTTTCCAGTTTACAGCTGTCTAAATAAAACTGATTTTAGCAATTTTGAGAGGCCCCAAAAACGGTGTTTCTAACAAGCATATTGAATTTTTAAAATAATAGAAGCCTAGTTTTAACCGTGTGTTATTTTCGTAGATAAGCATATTGTTAATAAGTTTAGCTGTTTCGCGTAGAAAAGAATAGACGCGGCACTCTACAACACCGTTCATGCATCAGGTGCATACACCTCTTAATGTAAGAAGAAACTAAGGACGTGTCTGATAATAGCTGAGTATGAACGGCGAAGTGCTAGTGGCGTGTTCAGAGACCCAGGGTGTGCGTTTAGTTGGGCGAGGGGCGGCGACCTAGCCATTGTGCACACTTGTCGGGCGAGGACTAACGAAGAGCGAGTGTGCACTTCATCAACCAGGACCTGGTGGCTGTGTGAGGGGGGTGGGGAGTGGAAGTGTGTGATGATGCGGGTGTATCTCGTGGCTGGAGGTATGTTCTCACACTTGGTAACACGCGTACTGCTCAGAGGCCGCAGCTGAAGAGCATACATTGCACGGTGGTATCACCTCGTGACATGATGAGGGTCACCATGAAGACTATGTGTGGCAGTTGCTGTGTTCCGCGTCCTGTTGGTTAGAGTTACGTCCTCTCTTCCAAGCACGCCCGTATCACGCCGTTAGCAACATTAGCCCCTCTCTCGACACATTTAATTGTAATATTTCGTGAATTTTTCGAAGTTATGATAACAGGACCATTTCAAATGAGACCTGAGAAAGCGGTAGACGGGCGTACACTTGTAGCGACAGCTGGGCGTGTTCTCGTCTGAGAAGACACAGTGCCATAGCCGTCTTTAGTAGAAGGCTGCGGCCTTAGATATGGCAACCCTGCCAGGAGAGAGTCATATTTTAGCTCTCCAGTGGCAATGGCCGTGCCTGATTCGTTATTGTGCCCTACATATCGTCGAATCAGAGGAAGCCACAGCCGTTTATGAAACAAAAGAAGTGATAAAATGACCCTTCCTGGCAGGGTTGCCAGTTCTAAGGCCGTGGCCTTTTAAAGACGGTTATGACAGTGCGTGTGGAAACCAAAGGGGAACACTGACTGGAGGGGAGTATCTGTGATTGTAGAAGAGAAAAAGGGACAGCAAATACGAAAATACACTTCGTATTTAGTCGGCTTCCTCACAAAAAAAAATCACTAAAGGGTGTTAATACAGAAGTGTACTCACAACGGATGAATCTAGGTTACTGTAAGTTAAATTATTTGTGTAACAAAAGAATATGCATTATAAACAGACGGATATATAGTACAATATTTCGGTGATATACCATTGTTTTATAATCGTGTTGATATTCCAGTATCGAAACTTTGGCTCTAGTAACAAAGATTCGATATTTGTCTTTGCCTCAAAAAGTATTTTACTGTCGTAGGTGTATTATTATTTGAGAAATTATAACAAGTAAAGTATCCTGAAATGGTACTAACTTACTAACTAGGATCAATCCTTAAGTAACCATTAGGGGTAAATTATATCTCTTTCGCCTGTGCAAGAAGAAAAGTGTTAAATCTTAATTTTTTTTTACGTTGCGCTACAATTCCGGTATCGTGATTTATCTACTAGCGTATATTTATAAAGCAATAATTCCAGAAAATTATTATGAATATTAAAATATTGCTAGCCTGTTACACGTTTGGAAAGTAATAAAATATCTTCGAGTCGAGTTTGGCAATAGGACGTTTACCCTTCTAGTTCTGCTAGAATCGAATTAACCTGAGTTAGACAAGATAAAGATAAATATAACTTTAGTAAAATCTGTCACTGATAACAGTTTCAAGCCGTAAATAACAACTAATTATGACTCCTCACAGACTTCAACGCAATTACTGTAGCTGCAGAAATTGTTCCTGGCCGAACTAATATTGTTAAGGCCATAATCCGTCATTCCTGCTGCTTTGACGATAATATTTTTTTATTCCTGAACGATAGCAAACATCGAGAAACAATTGCACGGTTTTGTTAAAGTCAGTGCATACTACGTTAACTAATTTATTTCACGACAAAATACGCAATGGTTTGAACTAATTAAAGAATTATGAAAATTCTCTTTAACGGGCTAATTAGTCAAATCTGTATAATTGTTTGACTAGAAAAAATATACTATACAGTAAAAACTAATTTAATAACAGATTTTTCATTATTTGCTCTCGTTTAGGAATAAAAAAATACTTATCGTGAAATCAGCATACATTTATTGTCACGGCCTTAATTAAGATTCCTAACCTCCGGAAGAATAAAGCTTAGCCTGGGCAGGGCAAACATTTACCCGTCCAAACTTTTGAAGTGTTCAATAAGTAATGAGAGCTGCTTCTCTACCAACACACGGTTAACCATGTTGGAGAGAAGGTGAAGACTTTGCAAGTGCCACATTTTTTTTCTGAAGTTTAAATTAATGATATGCATAAATAGACTATGCGTCAATTTTAAGTTATCTGTAAAACATGCTGTAATTTCTTCGGGTTTGTAACAGTCATATAGAAAGTATATTATTCCTATAAATAGAGAGAGGAAAAATTCGCAGGTTCACTGACCTGTAGGCTAGTCTGCAAGAATATATGTAAACGGAAGTAGACAGCAGATGCTCATTAGCTGCTTGTTGTTAAAGTGATGTAGGTCTGTATTAGGTACATTGTTATTATAGGCTCAGAGACTTCCAGGTGGTGTCAAATGAGTCAAAGACCAATTACGACAGTGACACAAATTTACAGTTGTTGGAATTCTAACTTGTGCCCAAATGAAAACGCGAATTTTTTTAGGTCTCTACCTATAAATAATAAATATCGTATGGTAAGTGTACCGGAGGACAGGGTATCATACTCCGAGTGCAGATTTTCAACTGAACGCCCGTAGAAATCTGCATATCCTGATAGATGACATGAAATGAAGCCCTGAAATGGACAAGTGATGGAATGAGAGCCTTGGTGGGAGCCGAGTGATCTGACCACTCGGACACCGCGGCTCCCGTTAGTCCTATAAACCACAAGGCATTGCAGTAAATAACGTTTAATAAGACCGTTTCAAAGCAGAAAATATTTTATACCGAACTAGCAACTGTCGCATAGTCTATTGATGCATAACATATCCAATTATTTTCATATTTTGTGACTTCATATAAAATAAAATACTATAATATCACGAAACTTACTAGAAAATTATTTTTTTTTTTGTAAATAATGTTTTACTGTGTGTCAGTTAACCCTCAATTTTCAGATGTATAGTTTTACAGGCCATGCTAGTTAGATTTTTTACATTGGTGCAAATAAATATTGAAGATTAATATCAGTCATGCTACGCACAAGTATACGTAGGTGTTTTGCAAAATAATACAGCATTCGTTTGCAAAAAAATAAAACTTCTGCTTGACTTTGACTTTGTTTCATAACAAAACTGAGGATACTTTGGGTGATAAAAAAATGAGGCTTATTGCTACCAACAATTAGATACAAATTATGATATATTTGTGACAAAACATTGTAGGGATTTTTCGGTATTTAAATTGTTTTGCTTTCAAAAAATATTTTCAAGATGACTGGACGTGGCTTTAAAAAATGCTACTATTTGCACTCGTACCGGTATTTTATTTTGACTCATATAGAAAATTACCGAAAGATTATAAAGAATTTTGTTGGATTTGATCACTTCCACGAGATAATTTCGCACAAAAAAAACCGTGGTCTTTGCGTGTAAGAGACCTGTCTAGACGCTGCTGGTTGAGGAAGCATCGTGCCTTGAGGAACGTTTATCGCGAACTAGACAAAATGCTAGTTGTAAACTTGCTACACGAGCAGTGCCGTGAATAGCGCTGGGCGTCCTTGTCCGGTTTAAATGTCAACATTGTATTTTCATGAAAAACCGGTTTCTCGTTTGGGAATTATTGTATTACAGTCAGTTTTTTTTTTTCGCGTGTTTCTGTATAAACCGCCGATGAGTACTTAAGACTCTGAAAAAGTAATAGAAATAAAACATAACTGAACTGCTAACAATTTTAGAACGAAGCTCCTTTTGTTGTGAAGCAAGCCGTTATGCAAGTTAACTGCATCTCGAAGTGTGGAAGCGTGTGCAACATCCTGTTTCGTAAAGGTTATAGTTTACAATAATCATAAAATGCTGAAACTGAAAATAAAAATTTTTTTAATACAAATAATTTGTATTCTTTATTTTTATGAGCATGACATTCTAGCCTGCAATGTCTTTATCCACTGTGATTTTATTTTTTTTTATTTTGGTATATCAGTTGGCTTTAGTGTAGTCCTTAAAACGGAAACATGCAAAATATGACTTTAACAAGCCATTACGCGAAAACTATGACAATAAAATTTCATAAGAGCTAAATTTAGTCACATTTAAGGGGCCTCCCTGCAGGCACATTAAATACGTTGCAGCGAGTTACGGCTATTTTTTTTTACTAAACTATTTAACGCACATTATATTTGTATGTCTACGAAAAGAACACACGTCGGCATGGTTCTAAAAATTCGTTACGTTTATTAGAACCGTCATTTTCGACTCCCTCAAAGTGACCAAAAATTGGTTTTCCAGACTGCCGTATCTGGAAAAATAACAACCGGATTATAAAAACACAAGTATAGAAACAAGTGTTAGACTTCGAACTACACTGCACACGAATAAAATAATGTGGTCACGGCTTAAAGTCCCATAGGAACAAGGATAATAGTAAAGCACTGCACGTCATCTGAGAGGCTTGCACGGAGAGGCGATAATACATTACATATGTGGGTTAGTGGCAACCTTACCGCTCGCTCCTGCCTCACACACACAAACACAGCTTATCTAGGGAGGCCGCTTAAAGTAGCACTTTTGAAACCCTAGTTCCTTTTTTATTTTGTGTGTATAGTTTGTATATCCCTGCCACATTTAAATATAAACAAAGCAACCTAACGTAACAGTCAATGTGTATGGATTGTACTGAAGCTAGAAGTTAGCAACTGAAGTCACAATAAATAATGTTTTTTTTTTTTTTAAATTATTATCCTAGGCATGTTGTGAAATAGTGCTGACTTTATGGTGAACCACCTATAGTCGCGTGGTATAGAGGGACAGCTCGAGTGTCTCTACCTATATCAGCGTCATGGCGCCGAGTAGGTGGCGCCGAGTTGCCGTAGGTTGTTGTCCTTTGTCCATTACCCGGGGCCCGTTATTTTCGCCTGCCAATTTACATATCTATGCAAATTGCGGGAACTGTTAACGCGCAGCGCGTAGTCAGCCCGGGACAGGATAGGGAGGGGGAAGGAGGGGGGAGTGGGGTTGGAACGACTCTCTGTTTCTGAACCAGGTGCGATAAGAGGTCCTGTCCTGGCGTGATGTAGCGTGTTGTTGTGTGTTCTGTTTTACGAGAAACTGCTGGACGTATTCCTAATATACAGTACGTTATCTATTAACACATTCGGCCATTAATAATGTCATCATTTTACCTGTTGCAATGAACCAATTGCATTGTTGAAACTGGTCTTGAATGGCTATGTGCTTATTTAAACAAATGTACCAATAAACAACGTATGTGCTAACCCGTTTTGGTTGTAAATTATGCTAACCAAAGAACAGGAATTCACTAACAAATGGAGTCTCATAAATATGAGACCTCTTTTACTTGCCGATAAGTAGTCAACAGTTCTAACCTTAAATATGTTTTCTTACGCTACGTCCTCTTTAGATAACACTGCAACTAGAAGGCTTAAAAGAAAACACGCTACAAAATACGTTTCTATGTTGTGAAAAATACGACACGCTTAATGGCTTTGAATGTTTCTTGTAATGGGACAGAACTTAGTGTAAATATAGGGTATAGGGAGTATCCTCTATACATCTGCGTACGAAATTGTGTGTTCAACATGTGTCACGTGACTTTTGTGAAATATGCGTGGGAGATTTGTAATAATATTGAGAGCCAAGATAATAATTGCTTAGTAATCGCAACTATGTTGGGTTACTTTGGTACCATATGACTATATGAACTAAGGAGAGCATACTACAATGTTATCGCATAGTATAATTGCGTATAAATATCAGAACGACAAATGTAAACAATGTTTGCCACGTTACTGTTTTCCTTAACCCAGCTGTTTTTAGTAAAAAGTAAATATTAGCTACATACTTACTATACGGTTTTGAACCGAGGTCTTGGTGACACCACATGACTAAATATATATTCTGGAAGGTACGCCATGTGTTTCAAACAACACGACTGCATTTTTACGTCGATAAAACATAAATAAACGACACCAAACTCTCGAGGCCATGTTGGACACACATTTGTGACGTCATGTTCCCTATACTATATATTACCTTTATGGGACAGAATAATGTACTGTACTATTGTGGACATATGCCATTGCAATATTGTGTCGCCCCCGACTTTTACTTCGCCTGACGACGAGAGCAGATGTCAGCTCCCTAAACGTCGTGAAAAGTCAGTCTTTAGAAATCTACTGAGTTCTTCTGTGTCTTCATCGTTGTGTCGTCTAGTCCGGTCTAGTCTGTTATCTGTGACGTCCTCGTTATTATCCTGTCTTGTGTCCATTGTTGTCTTCGTCCCACTACTGTCTGTGTTGCTTTGATTGTTGTGTACTGGGTTTTACACATTATTTTGTTTTGTATGTCAACATTTATTTTTGGATGTTTATTTTGTTTTCCTTGATTTGTTGTTGACTAATTCCTTACGGGAGCTTTCAAGTGTTGTTGTTTTGGATGTGTTGACTACAGCCAAACTAGGCTTGTTTCCTTATTTTTTCGTTTTTCGTTTGTTTGGTGTTTCTGAGTCTCGTTATAAATTTCTGGGACGACACAATTTTGCAATGGCGTGTGTCCGCAATACTACAATAAATTACGACATGCTTATTTCAAACTTTTTTAAGGCAATGATCTTCAATTTATTTCAAACAATTGCAAATAGCTCGAATATATTTCTTTAACCAAATGCTTTGAAAAAATTTGAGACTGTTTACAGTCATACGATACACAGTTTTAACGGAGAATTTTTTTTAAATATAATGTACAGTTTGCTATCAAAAAATTATTTTGCTTCACTTTGGTATATTTTGATGACAAAATATGTGAAATTTCAGGAGCAAAAATCTAAAAATCCGTTTGGTGTATTGAAACAGAACAATTCAGATACAAACGATAATATATGAGTTTTAAAACTGTAAAAATGAATTTATGATATATGGATTAATTTGCGTTAAAAAAAATATTTTCGAAACCACTGCAAAACTAAAGAGCGAGGCCTTATGATCGCCACCTGCCGCGTGCTTTAAATGCGTTAGTGTGTGTTCGTAAATACATTTATTTTTACACAACTGTTCCGCATGTGCCCATTAGACCAAAATATGTAAACAACACTTGACAAAGATGTAATGTCATTGTTAAGACGCTGAGATCATTAAAAACACTGTTTCGAAGCCCACAAACATATTTATATAATAACCTTTTCAGACTGCCGTACTTCAAAATGAACTAACCGGATGTATGCCAAACTCAGACAGAAACGAACTGAATTTTGCTACAGACTTTTAACTATGACATGATATGGTCGCCGCTTAAAGAGTGTGCGATATATAAATAAACGCAGAAAACATCAGTTGATTTCTACGCTTTTTTTTTAAGCCAATATGTATAAAATACTCAATGATAATTCTAGATAATGGTATTTGCCAACTGTATGAGTAAATATTTATCAAGAATTGCTAATTCGTTACGCGTGATCTCTTGCGCCGCAGTTAAATGCACGAGGTTCTGGCGTCAGAGATTGTGCCTCAGAAGTTCGTAACACTGGAAACAATTATGTTTAAAATTTGGCAATAACTATTGTCTAGGATTGCTATTGTTTAATTTTCGCAAATTGGCTTCAAGAAACCTACAGTTATAGATTAATGCTTTTAGCGTTGAATTATGTACCACGCCCTCTTAAGATCCCACAGTAAAACTGGATCGGCATGAATCGTGCATGCTTGTCCAGCTCTTGGCTCATTGTGTCGGTGTGACATTTGATTCGCGCTTAAATGTCGCCCTTATATATCTCCGTCATTTCCGAGCCTCCTGCGCGCAAGTAGGCGGCAGTCCTTAAAATGGCTGAAAACTGCTTATGCAAACTGATCTCTTAAAAAATATGATTCGTAAAACATAAAAATAGAAGTATTTATTTTTTTGACTTTGCGTCTTATTTTGTCGATAAATGCAGTTTTATAGTCACCTTTTAAAGACCCATAAATGAGTCGTCTATTAAAACACCGAACACCAATCTAGTCCTCTGCGCAAAGGGTGGTATTATTCTTGACGCGCGTACCCGACTCACCCATATTGCTTTCCTTGTTTATTACTTCTTGCGGATATGACCGTCAAATTATTTTCTGTTCTATACCTTTTTTTTTGTAACGGCATTGCTTCCAGTCCCCTTTTTTATCCCTCCCCCCTCATAGTCACATATTCACCACCTCTTTCCCCTCCCCATTGTTCCAAATCCTACATGAACCAACGGAAATATGGAAACGTCCAGCACCTTCGATCGTGTTGTTTTTCTTGTTTAACCGGTTGCCGATCTCTGTACCGCAACGAATGTGGCATTAATCATAGCCGAGAGATATATATGCTGGATGAGGATGACTGTCCAGGTGTGTGTTGCCCCTTGAACTTAACTTTCTAGTTTATTTCCACAAGAAACTTCGTGATAGAGCGCTCGTATAGCCACTTATGCCCAACTGTACTATCTGTCCTATAGCTAGGGATAGGGACCCCAAATATTCGCGAAAAGAATTTTGCCCCACGTTGTTCCAGTGACTCACGTGCACATCTGCAGTTCTGCTTTGTGGTCAGTGACTGGACGTCTTAGCTCTGACGTGTCTTGGGATTTTACTGGCAAATCACAGACTTGTGAAGTTGTAGTAACGTTATTGTCATTGGCAAAATCAAATGAGAGACGTCACTTCACAATAATACGCTGCCAATAAACACAAAGTAGAATTGCAGATATGCACGTAAGCCACTGGAACAAAGTGGGACAAAATTATTTTCGTGAAAATCAGGGGTCCCTAACTAGAGATGATGTTTTATTGCGGGAAAATGTTTCTGTTTGCTGGGTTTCAACGCACGTTCAGCCTATCAGAATATCACTGGCTTTACCATGTTCTAGGGTCTGTCATACTATTGGACTGAGCCAATAAGAATCCCGCTGTTGTAATATCTGAGGCCTGTTATTGGCCTGCAAACAGCTACGTTGTGTCAGGCGTACATCACGCAACCATACATGTCTCAAGAAACTGCAGTGTTTTCAAGGATATGTTGACACAAAACATTTTCGCGATACACCATCATCTCGACATAGCTTCAGTATAATTTGACAGCTACTTATGTGCAACAACTGTTAATATTTCGTAATAAGTGTCACAATGCAAGACATTTGAACTTGAGATGTCGATTTCACTATTTGTACTGTGAGTTTTGTCTTGCACTGTGACAAATATGGCTAAATAATAAGAGTTGTCCATAATTAGAGACCCGATCTTTTCGCGAACTCATTTCAAAATACGTTAGATATCAATCTCCTGTACACGTTAATTAGTTTTGCGGTTGGGTCACTGTTACTGAAACTCTTTCTTGAGACCTGTGAACCAATAGCAGACCTGTATGAAGACACTCATTGACTCCCCAGCTACCTTGTCACATGTACAACTGGCCACTCACTAGAGCAGCAACCAATGTACAAGTAGCTGAGGACAGAGTGTATACAGTACTATGAAGTCTAGGCGGCAGGTCATTGACCTCGCGAAATCTCTGGATCTCTGCCCACAAGTAGCTGTGAAATTGTGCTGAAGTTAAGTGAAACAGAGTATACCTGGCAGGGGCGTCATTTCAGGTGTTTTTTTTTTTTGGGGGGGGGGGGAACAAGATTTTTTTTTCGGCGACAGTGACTTTGTTGCGTCTTGTTTATTAATTAAGCATGTATAAATTAGAAACTTTAATAATAAAACGTAATTTTTGTGTGCTCTTAAGTTAGTAGTATTTAAATAACAAAATACAAACTTATATTTAATACACTTAAAATTCTAAATCCAGGGTATGGGGGCATTTGCTCCCCCCTGCCCCACCCCCCTAATTACGCCCCTGATACCTGGGCAATGCTCCGACGTCTTCCAGGCATGTAGCCTTCCATGTCTATGGTTATATAATTAATTTTCCTGGACTTGTCTTCGCTCATAACATTCCCTCAACATGACACCGTTCACCGCAAGGAAAAAAAAAAAAAAAGGAACTGGTATACAGTACAAGAAATTACGTAACAGAAATCTCTCCGGATGAATTTTTTGCACAAGTGTAGTTGGCGAAGAAATTGTTTGATAGCACTGAAATTTCCTAACTTTCATTTTCACTGTATTCAGCTGATTTATTTTCGATCCGCTCGTTATTGTCAAATAGCAATAGTGTTTGAATGTTAGAAGGAGCGAATTAAGCATGACAGTCCAGATGTCCATGTGAAAGAGGTGACCAAAAAATGAACTTCAATCAGGTTACCGAAGTAGTCATTTCAGACATGTTCCGCCATTGACATGGTTCTTTAAGGATGCCTCCTACGCGATAAAAGCTCAAAAGCGGTGAAGCTATAAGGGCGACCTTAAAGCGCGCATCAAATACCGCATCGCCACTACGAATCAAGCGCTGAACTATCACGCAAGATTCCCTCCGATCCATTTTTACAATGGGACTCAAGTGTTAGCAATAACCTGTAGCAATGTTCAGTGTACGTAAATATCTATGTTTCACATACATCCGGTTAGTACATTTTGAAGTACAGGAATTTGAAAAGGACTTTTTGAGCTAGTGTTGCCAGCCAAGTGATAGGACTACGAACGTACTTTCCTCATGCACCTTAAGAAAACAGCGCAGGTGCCCTAAAAAGCAATTTTTACCTATTATCACTAGTCCACCCCCTCCTCCTTTTAATGCCATGCGGCAGGACTAAACTAAAGCGCGGTGCCTGTAATTTTTACCTTTCCCCTGAACAACGAACAATACTGGTCACACAGGCTGGCTTCTCTCTCGTGCGGTGCTCGTTTGAAACTTCTTTCACTGCGAAACACGTTCAAACTGATACAACCATTGGAATTCCTACAAGACTGTAGATTAAGGCCGTGATATTTCATTTATTTCAAACAATTGCAAATAACTCGAATATTTTTTAACCAAAGGCTTTGAAAAAATTTGAGACTGTTTACGGTCATATGATACCACTGTGTCAGAGCGTTTTTAAAAAAAATGTACCTTTTGCTAGCAAAACAATTATTTTGCTTCATTTTGGCTTACTTTGACCACAAAATATGTGATATTTCAGGGGGAAAAATCTAATTATCCGCTTTGTGTATTGCAACATAAAAAATGCAGATGCAAACTATGATATATAAGTGTTAAAACTGTAAGAATTAATTTTTGATATATGTATTAATTTGAGTTTAAAAAAATACTTTCGAGACCACTGCAAAACTAGAGAGCGAGGCCTTAAGTAATAATTAATACGCCAGTTATGACTACACAGCTACTTGTTGACTAATAGTCGTGTAACGTCAAGCTCACCGACCATGTTACAAAAACAAGTCTGTCCAGTGCTGAAAACTGTAAACGTATTTTGCATTTTGTTTTTTTCTCGGAGTAAACAGCCATCTTAAGAGCTGATTTTATTTTGGTGAAATAAAATCAACTGTACGAAGGTCACTACGAAGTTGTTTGAGATGCTTGTTCTTTGTTCGTATGAACTTCGCACTGCTGGCAGAGCTAAGAAACTTTGAGGGCGTCCATCAGACCTTATCCCCTTGCATCGGGACTGACAAGGACTGACAAGTCATGGTATAAAAATATATCAACATTTACAAGTTTTAGGTGGGAACAGGAACATTTCGTAAATTCAACTCTGTTGTCCTATGCATACTCAAGCCACGCATTTTCGTTATTTTGTCTGCTGTTCTGCTGTGTGGCAGCTAGTGGACAAATAGTCGGGGCTTGAGTATGCATAGGATAGTTGATTCTAAACTGTAGGTCATTGAACTTGCGAAATTGTCGTGCCCCTAGATAAAGCTAGAGCCCGGTAGTTTTCGCGAAAATATTGTTGCAGCACTTTGTTTCAGTATCTTATGTGCGCACCTGCATCTCTGCTGTGTGGTCAGTGATTGGATGCCGTAACACCCAGCGTCTTGAGGTTAAGGGCGTGGTCTACCGCAATTTTCATCACCATTTTTTTATTTTTTATTTGTAACATATATTTTTTTTCTTATTTTAGACACAAACTGTGACTAAATTTGGCTCTTATGAAATTTTTTTATCTCTCATAGTTTTCGCGTTATGGCTTGTTAAATTCATATTTTGCATGTTTCCGTTTTAACGACTACACTAAAACCGATTGCTATACCAAACTCAAAAAAGTCACCGTGGATAAAGACATTGCAGGCTACAATGACATGCTCATAAAAATTAAGAATAAAAATTACTTGTATTTTTAAAAAAATGATGAAACAGGGAAAAAAAATTTGAAAACTTAATATATTTTTTTTAATACAAATAATTGTTATTATTTATTTTTATGAGCATGACATTGTACCTTGCAATGTCTTTATCCACTGTGATTTTTTTTTATAGTTTGGTATATCAGTTTGTTTTAGTGTAGTCGTTAAAACGGAAACATGCAAAATATGACTTTAACAAGCCATTACGCGAAAACTATGAGAGATAAAAAAATTTAATAAGAGCCAAATTTAGTCAAATTCTGTGTCTAAAATAAGAAAAAAAAAATCTGGTACAAATAAGAAATTTAAAAATGGTGATGAAAATTGCAGTAGACCGCGCCCTTAAACCCGCAAATCACAGGCGTGATGTGACGCAGTTATCCGTCTACTGGTTGGTACAGTCAAATAAATAACGACTCTACACAAAAGACTCTTGTCAATAGCCATGAAGTTGAGCTGCAGGTGTACACGTAAGGCACTGGAACAAAGTGGGGCAGAAGTATTTTCGCGTAAACTACCGGGCCCTATGTATACGAAGTAACGTGTACCAGTGTTACTGTAGGCAGGACTGTTTATTTCAAACCACACGCAGTAAGAGCGAGGGAGTTAAATACTTGTATGATGGTCTCGAAGTGTTGAGTTGATCTTGGACGAGGCATGGTTGATGTGGTCGGCACGCGAGGCAGACCGGAAGCAGACGGGAGAGGAATGTCTGGAAACAGGTCGTGGTGCAGGACCTCCAACAAGATGCTCGTTCAACGACTTTCCCACGAGTGCCTCAGACCCCCTCTCCTCCGCCACGGACATCTTCAGCAGCGATAAATTAAGTCTTATGGATTAGACCAGGACCTGAATTTGGTACACACGCATGTTACGGTATTTGAATGACATTCCAGGACATTCAGGCCATCCGTTAAGGGGTATTGATCCCTACCACCTTGGATTTATCTGTTTTTTTTTCTCGATAACTTCTGTTCCAGTCGATGTATCAAAAAATTTTGTCACGACAAGGCATAGATACAAAATTAATCGATTTTCTGTAATTGCTGGAACCATAATATATTCATTATTTTGCAACGGGAAATAGCTGAAAAGGAAAAATTGCTTTATTTACGGGAGCGACTACAGATGCCGCAACATTAACAGAAAAAAAAATGCCATATTGATTCCAAAAAGTGAATGAACCAATAAACTATGCCTTGTCAGCGTGAAAAAAGTAAACCAATGTGTCTATTCCCTGATTCATAAGAAAAATCGTAAAACCGATTTGACAGGGATCAATCCCCCTTAATCTACCTACTTATTTTATCACGGCCGAGAAAGGCGAAAATATGTTTCTGCGGACCTTTATAGGAGTGAATTTTAAGAAAAGAATACTGTAGGTGAGTACAGCACATCTTAATCTCAAATACTAGGCCTACGTCATATAATAATAGGGTCACAACAGAATGTTTTATAGAGGTACGTTGCCAGCGATAAGACTGCACTGCAGTTCATTGACTTGCGTCTAGAGGCTACGGTTACTTTGTAAATGCAATTTGTAAACAGTGATAGAATAAAGTTTAATATCCATTTTTTCTATCACTGTTTGCAAATTGCATTTAACGCATCAAACAAATTTACTGCAAACATGTTAACGTAGACATACATTTAATTGGTGCTTCAAACATTTATTTATACTCTAAAACAAATATTACGGCTCTAAAACAAATATTATGGCTTTAAAACAAAGAATTTGTTCATCAGGTGCACAGTAGAATCATAATATCTCGTAGTTAAAGGGCCGTAAAACCCTCTTAACTCATCTCACACGTTCTACTCGCCATAAGAGCATGGTAATTACAGTAGTTACATTCGTGAAGAGGCGAAGTAGTTCAGCCCCGTTTCACCACACTACCCGCATGACTTCAGTGCTGTGTAGGTTAGCGAGACTTGACGATGCAATAACGTGCAGTTTGCGGTTTAGACTTGCACTTGCACACTTGTAGCTTACAGAATGCCGTGTGACAGTTGACGCCTGTCGTTTGTCACTCTGCTCGTGTGTAGTCGGGGTCCTTGGAGACCTCAGACCTTGGGGTATTAACAACCAATTGTATTTGTATTGTATTTTCTGGAGAATGTGCACTTGCGCGGTTAGACAAGTACCTCGCTGTGTTGACAGACTTGTCATGTATTTAAGAAGGCTTCCGACTCTAATAAAAACTACTTGAGGTCGGTTAACAGCTGGTTATTCGTTCTCTTTAATCTAAAAACTGACAACTAAGGGTTTGAATAATCGTACTTAAGGCGGCCACCTGGCTCGCGCTCCAACTGCGCGCATCGTGTTCGGAGTCACGTTTTTCCTCAGAGACCAGTAAACGTGCGTCCACAATGCTTATCTACGAAATAAACACTTCATACTACTTGTGAATGTGACTTTCAAGTCACCACACACATCTGAAGAATTATTTTAAAGCCGTCAAACTTGTCTAAAATCGGCTTTATCACGTGGTTGTTTCTCAAGACATGTGTAACGGTTTTGTTCGAAATTGAGGTCTACAAGTACATTTGACTTTGCTACAGTGACGCGTTCAATAAAATGATAGAGTCACCGCTTAAGGCTGTTCAGGTGCGAAAAAAATCATAATTTTATATCTTTATGAAATAATGTTCGTTTTGTAGATGATACTTGTGAGTACAGTTTCATCTTACAAAACAATTTTAGCTTTTACAGTTTTCTCATAACGGGGCGACAAAGTCAAAATCTGCTTGTTCTGCTGCCATGCAAATAGTGAAAACTAACTTACCTACTTGAATAAAATAATTCACTGTGATATTACATCCCATGAACTATGCAATAAATTATTTAAAATACAATTAAGTAATATTTTGAATTAAAAAAAAATCGCAAAAGTACACGAAAAATGTTTAAAATTCAGCAATTTTTTAAAGTACAAAAACAGTTCAAGGGATTGTTTTATAAATGTTTTATTACGTAGCCCGTGGCATGTTATTTGACTGTGAATTATTTCACTACCGTAAGTCAATTGGTTTTCGCTATTTGCATGCCAGCAGAACATGCTAATTTTGACTTTGATGCACCATTATGATACAACTATGCGGGTTAATTGTTTCGTGAGAGGAAACTGCACTCACAAGTATCGCCTATAAAACTAACAATATTTCATATAAGTGTAAAATTATGATTTTATCGCACTTGAACACCCTTAAAGTCCCACAGTGAAAACGTTACGGCGGGAAAACATCGTGCGTTTACGACTCTGACCGTAGAGGCGATATTACAATACATGTGCCGGCCAACGTCGCTCGTAGCGCCTCATCGACTTTCGCTTCACACACAAACATACCCTTCACCAGGCGGCAGCCTTAAGAGTTAGTGGGCCTGGCGCGTGAGACGTGCTGTAGCGAGGTACGTATAGTCGTTTTTCATGTATAGTTACTAAAAATGTTTCTAATGCGTTTATCTACGAAAAGAAAACACACTTCAAATTAAGTCCCTATGATTTTAAAAATGCCGTCCGATTATTAAAAACATGATTTTCTAGCTCCTCAAAAGTGCTAAATATGACTTTTTCACGTTGCTGTAGCCGAGAAAATCTCAACCGTAATCGTAAAACAAAATCATAGAAACCTGCATTGGACTTTACCACATACTTTCCACAAATAAAATCATAGGGTGATCGCTTGAAGTCTCGTTGAAAAACAGTTACTACGTAATCACTGCACGCTAGTTTAGAACTCCGCGCCTAGAGGCGATGAGGTGTTTGACGCGCGGGTTATATTCGACTTATCGCCTTCCCCGTTTCCGTGCCTCAAACATAAAAAAAAAAAAAAGCTACGGTCCACTAACTCTTAAGGGCAGGCGCTTAAAATGCGTAGCAGTGTGTTTGTAAACAGGTTTTTTATATAACTATTTCACAAGCTCTCAACGTGCCAACATATTACAAGGAAAAATACTTCGGACAAAGTCGGAATGTCATTGTTAAGACACCGTGATAATTGAAACCAGTGTTTCTAAGCCTTCCAACACAACTAAAAACTGCCTTTTTAGACTGACATCCTGCTTCGAAATATACTAACCGGACGTATGTAAAACTCAGATTGAGATGTGCACTGAACTTTGTTACCGACTTTCCACCAATACAATTATATGGTCACATCTTATAGTCCCGTAGTAAAAATGTATCTGCGGGAATCTTGCACGATAGTTCAGCGCTTGGTTCATTGTGACGATACGGCATTTGACGCGCGCTTCAAGGCCGCCCTTATAGCTTAGTATTTTGAGCCTCTAACACGCAGGTAGCCGGTGCCCTTAAGAACCCTGCCTTCCTGACAGCCTTGCGTGAGCAAGAATAGGGACTTACATGTTACATTATATTCGGTGGTGTTTAATCGTTTTTAATGTAATCTCTTTCGGACGAAAATCAATTTTACAGTGATAAAAGAAGAATATTGCTACAGGAACACAACTGTAGGGAAATTATTATGAGGTGATGTTTACTAGTGTTTTTATAATGCATTTTTGTTTAGTTTTCAGTGTATTTAAAAATGTCGTAAAAGATTACACTAGCCTAGCAAAGTGGCCTCGCCGAGATGAACAATAATGTCACTGGTGTAATATATGTAGAGTTGACAGCTATATATACTTCGTTTCATTTAACTACGTAACTATAGTAAATTTTGACACCTATTTACGATCAATAACTGTTAATATTTAGAAATGTGTTCCACAATGCATGACAAAATTTACAGTATAAATGGTGAAATGGACATCTCATGTCCCTTTCAGACCTAAAATTTATGACTTTTACATACCATAAAATATCTACAACACTTACGTAGTTCCCTAAGAACTGTCGAATCGTATTGAAGTTACGTGGAACAGAGTGTACTAAGCCCCTCCGATTAAAAGGGACATAAAATTCTGACTGGAGTAGTTTCGATAAATAAGAATTTCAAACGGAAAGGTTCACAGGCAAATTTTCGTTATTAGGAATTGTGATTGGAAGTATTTTAAAAAAAACGTATATATTCTCATTATTTTTCTTGTGATATTAGGTGTTGATATGCATTGTTTTTTTTAATGACAACGTTTGTGGAGGAGAAATTTCGTGTTGAATACGTACATAGGTACAATGTTGCTTGTATATTAATAAGTAGCTTATTTAAAATTAATTTCCCATTTTAAATTCCAAACTTCGTGTCTAAAAGCTTGGTAGGCAAATCTCTTAAGAAATAGTGAGTAGTTTTATTTGAGTGGAAGCTATTAAACAAAAATACAAACAAGAGCAACCATGTACTATAACTTTTGTACCCTCTGCAAGCAAATATTTTCCGAAGTGATTCGTTCCTGATGAACAATTCTTGACGTAGGAACTTGGTACATTTGTTTGCGGCGAGAGATATGACTCACAAGAAATGCTACCAGACCAAAATATTTGCTCGCAAAGTTGGCACAACTGTTCTCTTGATTGTCAATAGTTTTGTAATGATAGGCGTCCACGGTGGCTGGGTGGTCTGACTGCTCGCCTCCCACTAAAACAATCTGGGTTTGGTCCCTTGATTTTCGAATGTGGAAATCTTACCGGACGATGCCGTTGGTCGGTGGGTTTTCTCTGGGCTCTCCCGTTTCCCCCGCCCTTACATTCCGGTGCCGCTTCATGCTCAATTCATGTCACCGCTCACCAACGCTAAAGTCCTCGATGTTAAGCGCTGACCAAAATCTTTCTCCCACTCTCTCAAGGAAACTAGGCGTATTTTTCAATCACGACGGCCATAAATGATTGTTCTAGTGAGAACTTTTACGTGACGTTGCCGTGACGAGAGTAGTGTTTTTCTCCGGGCACTTCCGTTTCCTCCGACTTCATTCCTCCAACACTCCGTCTCGCGTGCCAACCCTCTACTTGAAGATGTGTTTTGCATTCAGGAAAGAACAGCTTCTCTAACCATTATCCTCGTCTCATTTCATCCATGTTGTTTCTTTATAGAATACACGAATGTCTTTTTGATGTTACAATAAAATAGATGAACACAAACGAGCGTCTAGGCACACATACATACAGGATGTTTGGTAATTATAGGAACAGGTGAAATGGGCGTGTCGAAGACGATGAAACAAGCAAATATTGCTTTTAAATATAGGTCCTGATACCAATGGTTTTCACAATACGACACATTACAGGTTATGACAGGAACGCTATAATACCCGTGTACCAGAGGATCGAAAGGTCAAAATGCTGCACACGTGGACGAAGACATTACAAAAAGTGTTCAAAATGGGTGCCGTTCGTGTGAAGGCAGGCGGTAACAGTGTTGCAACATTGCCATGTTTGCACGTGTCCATACATCGTAAAGAAAAAACCGTCGTTTTTCGAAACTACGTTTCATAGCATTAATTGCTTATTTCATCGTCCTCGACACACCCCTTTCGTTCGCACCTATAATTGTGAAACATTATATATATATATATATATATATATATATATATATATATATATATATATATATATATATATATATATATAAACTCAGTTTATTCCGCGAAAATAATTTCGTCAACAAGTTCGAAACAACTGTCAAAAATATTTATAGTAATAGATAGAAAAAAACGAAACGAACAACAAATAAAGTTGTATGTAGACGACTCAGCAGAAACACAAACACCTTGAGAAACGCGAACGAATACAAATAACATCGTAACTGTGTGCAGTAAACCAATTAAAACATATATGAACACAATGGTCTCCTTGCGACATAATGGAATAATCTGAGTTATTGATATGTTTTCCTTTGGTTTGTTTTTTTCGTTCCCGTGTGCTCTTTTGTGTTCATTAATTTTTTTGTAACTCACTGGACAAAATTCCTTCTGGAATTGTATAAGTTTGTATATGTTTGCCAGTTGCAAGCAAAGTCGTTTTGTTTGTTTACTTGTATGTTTTATGTGTATTCTCTGGTTTTCTGTAACACGCCATTTGCTGCAGTGGCGTATGTCCAAAACACGAACAAGTGTTGGAAATATCGAGTATTTTTCGAGTCGCATCGCGCCCATTGCGTCGCGTCAGTCGCACCATTGTGATTCCAGCAGTAGACGGGCATAGTTCTTTGAGAAATACTGCGTATATCAGTTTGGTTTCCTAGCAGTACCGTTTCACTTTCATTCTATATTCCTGAACGTTGTTACATATATGTAGTTCCGCGAAAAAATAATATTGTATTTATTATCAGACAAGACATTTACCACAC
The DNA here is from genome assembly GCA_003012365.1 of Medauroidea extradentata. Lineage (NCBI taxonomy): Eukaryota > Metazoa > Arthropoda > Insecta > Phasmatodea > Phasmatidae > Medauroidea > Medauroidea extradentata. Next base: position 24,697 of record PNEQ01072771.1, read on the forward strand.
TGTAAACATATTTGTAACTTAATACAACTATATTATATGAGTGTTGAGATAGTAGGAATGGTATAATTGGTTTCCATACAACGATTGTAGTGTTCCTATATTTTTTTGGCAACGTCTAATGTATACTGACGTTAACAGACTTGTACAGTAATAATGATAATCATTTGCTCTGTTTACAAGCTGAGTCATGAACAGTGTCCATTATTGTGTATGGATTAAAAAGTTCCAATACTATTTATAAAGTATTTTTTTACAGCACAGCTGTCACAAAACACTCATGTTCGTTGAATAGACTATAGCGGTAAAATAATTACTTCATACGTAGAGTCTAGACTCGTCCCGTCGATCTCTTCCAAGTAATTCAACGAGAAGTTCAGGAGCTGTTATGTTACTAAGCGATGTAGTACTATAGGCAGTTTTGTTTGACGTATATAACTTTGTATACGCTGGTGGACGAATGCCTGAGGCTATTTAAGTCTCTGAAGAACAGAAACTTTAGATAAATAAACCGTAAAAACACAATTTGAATTTCACACATTTTTTAGAGTTAGTATGGAAAAACTACAAAAAAAATTTATAAGCAAACATTTACCTAGAATTATGCATTTTTTAAGCGTGATCTCTGGTGTTTTTGGCCTCAGCGATTATTTTCAGAAATACGTTACTTCAGACAATTTTTTGCGTATAAATTTGGTAACACTTATTGTCAAATGTTGCTGTTTTTTTTGCGAATTGCTTTGATAAAGCCACCATTTTAAATGTATGCTATTAGCGCTGAATTATGTCCTATAGTGATATTCTCGCACGGCGCGGTTACAAGTGCGCTGTCGGCCGACCAAGTTACTGGGTTGTTTCCGTTTGCTTTCTCAAGGTGTCTGTGTTTCTGCTGCGTTCGTTTTGTTTTGTCTTTTTGTTGTTGTAATTATTTTTTATCTGTTGTTTCGTAATTACTGACGGAATTCCTTTTTTGGAATAATCTGAGTTATTAATTTTTTCTTTGGTTCGTTTATTGGTCCTTGTTTGTATTATTTTCTTGTAAATCACTGACTGAATTCCTTGTGGAAGTGTTTATGTTTGCCTTAAGTCAAACAGTTTGTTTACTTGTCTGTTTGTGTGTATTCTCTGGTTTTCTGCGACATGCGGATGTCCAACATACTTCTTTAGTTTGCGACCAACTAATGTTTGGCTGTAGGCTGTAGAAATCTGGTCCGACTCAATTTAAGTATAGTTTCAGTTTGCGTTGCTGTTTTCAGAATCCTAACACCACCGTAAATCGAGGACATTTATAATTTGCTGATCGTTGTTTAACAAGTTCTATGTACAGTATCACTGTATGTAGAGACGGTCAAGAATTACTGCGTAGCTTACGTTCGTGTCAAGTGATGATATTGAATCATAATTGCGTTATGAGCATTCCAGCATAAAATATGTTAGTCATCTTCTTAATTCATAAAGTGAATGATGTTTTGAAATAATGGGATGTACTGAAAAGCTCAGTATTCAACATTCTCTATCATTTACGAAACTATCTTATTCCTGTTTAATACGACACCTAATTGTACTGTTCACACGCCATAACATTACTTTTACGGTCTGAGTTCAAGCCCTGGCACTTACTCATTTTGCCATGTAAGTCGTTTATAGACTACCGATAACCAGTGTTTCTTTTAACACTCCCGTTTTACCACCTAATATACTTTTCGTGACATCTTACATCGTACTTTTAACAGTAGATGTAGTATGTCAGCCTTTGGGACACCTCATCCGACTGTACAACATGCTGTTCTCACTGGAAGAATCACACAAGCACCATCAAAATTACACAACACCACTTATGTAAAACGCGAAAGAAATATGCATATTATTTTGTGATACAAAAAAAAATTGCTATAGGCGGTCCGGGATAAAGTGAACACTGAAAAAAAGCCGTGCAAAATTTATATTTGCCTAAAATTCGTATCTTTCCGTGCGTAATAGCTAATGTAAAGAAATGTCTAACCTCTCTGGACACGTCACTTGATGTTTGCGCGTCTAAGATAAATTGTACAGTCAGTGTGAATCGATGTAGTTTGATAAAAAATAACTATTAATTATATAAAACTCAAGTATGTCGATTTCAATTGATTTAATTTCAGGATCGTTGCATTTAAGTAGAAAAATATACAGAACTATATACAGTAATTCGCTGCCAACCATACAATCAGAAATGAAACTATTGTTTATGTTGAATTATATACGGTAACGGCTGGTGATATTTTTCACAGGTTAAATTTTAGTCCTCACTTTGTGCCGAACGACCTATAATATACTGCGTGCGTAAAAATCAATAATTGTGTCAAAGCTATAACATGTTTCATTTATGACTACTGTGGAAAAATTTCGTCAGGTGGCCTTATTTCAGCTACTTCACCATAATTATTCCAACTGTAGTGCATAAAAAAATTCTGATAATAATATTTACAGTATTAAAACCGTTCATTTTAATTACATGCCGGTCAATTACAAATGTTGATTGCTGATGTAATTTTTATACTTTTATTAATGGATTATGGGAGTTGGAGTTGTGTCTGTGCAGTGGCGTAGCCCAGCATTTAAGTTTAGAGGAGGCCTGGCCATCATACCCACATTTCATTTATAGCTGTAGTAACAGATAGCTGAATCAAGCAGATAAAGTAAAATTAAGAGTTTTTTTTTTTTTAATTCTACAAGATGTACCATAATGTCCCAATATTTGCTCGTGATTATTCTAGGATAAATTTTCACATGTTAGTATACTTGAGAAGCCTCATATTCATCTTTTTTCTGTAGATTACAAAGTAAGATGAACGAATGTGTGTTGTTCAACAATAGTGCATTGTGTAATTAATTACTGATTAAGTACATTACAAACATAATGAAGGTTAAAACAATTAACAACATCTAAAACGTAATTTCTTTTTTATTTGTCCCAGTTTGGAAGGGTTCCTGACCTCATGGTTTTTCTCTTCGTGGCTATACGCCCCTGTCTGTGAGTTATTTAAAAATGTCAAGTGGTTATCGTCGTTCTTTGAAAACGGCCAGCCGGTAGAAATAACACGGCGTTGTTGCTTATTAAGAATGTTGCATATCAAGACCAGGAGAAGATATCGACAGAAAGAAGCACTCTCAGGGGACAATGTTTGCCATGTAGTTGTAACCATTTAACGTGAGGACACCTCACCACAAGCCACAATGTACAGTTTAGACAAAGTGAAGATGAGTTTAAATTATACATTATGTGGCATGTTATTCGTGGCGTAATCATACATTTTAGGCGAGGTGTATATTTACCAGAGGGTAACGGAGTCATCTGTATCTGTGAAATTACACATTTATACTTTTCTCCAAACTAAAACTAACCAATCTTCAAATATTCCTGCTCAGTCGTGAAGCCGTTCTCGGGTATTTCAAAGTGTACTGTCTTTTTTGCCACTTTAGTAGAGCACAGTTAACTAGATTGCTTCTGTTTCCACAGTTTATGACTTGCATTTTTTTTTTTTTTTTTTTTAGCTCAGTATACAGAAAACTCTTAAAACTTTCAAACTGTTATAAACGTGCAATAAAAGCGTTACCAAGGTGGTAACAGCGCAAACTCGTGATCACAAAGGTGCTTGGCTGCTAACATTGTCTAATGTTTATATTTAAGCACCAGGTTAATAGTTGTTTCAAGGTTAATTAAGCGGTTTAAAAACGCCTTCTAAAATTTACTGCCCGTAATTGCACTTAAATACTGACTGCAGCACTTTGACCGTGCCGGAGCGATTGAGGAAAATTGTTCCACGGAGTAGCAGCTTGATTAAAGATGTAATGTTCGCTATACTGCGCCTTATTTTGTACTCGTGTGCAACTTTGAGTAATGCTGGGATCACAATAGCCGGACGACCACGACACGAAAGCCCAATGCTGCACGACCAAATACATAACTTGTATTCACAATAGTCCGACGAGTTGACTCCGACACTTTCTGTGGTTGTCGGTGAAACATTAAACGACAAGGAATAAAGTCATGTTTGCCAAACTACTCAATGAAAAACGATTACAACTCGTTGCATTTGACAACAACTGAAATTTTATAAGTATTGTTTAAAAAAAAGAGATTTCTGGGGCCAAACGTTTGGTTACTTTACAATAATTGTGGCATTCAAAATGGTGTAGCTATGACAGGAGAATAATGTTGTTGTTATAAGTACTTCGTAGAATACAACAATTAAACTACTTGTAGTACTAGACACTTACTAAAAGTACTATATAAACTGCTGCAAACTTGCGAAACTAAGTTTGCGACATAATTTGTCATGACCACTGTCGTAGAAGAACAGGTCTGGACACTCGCCTATCTAACAATGTATTTTTCTTGACCCCCTTGTTGTTTGGCTGTAGTTCGTCAAGATACCGAGAATGTCGTACTTTTTGGCGCTGTTTCCCGGGCGGTCGGACTCAAACTCGGTTCACTTTTTTCCATTGTTGAATTTATAAAGTAAATAAAGATTTCTGGAGCCTTTTCTTAAATTTGTGAACGAAGAAAGTATTTCATAAATTGATAAAAAATACCTTTTGATAAATTGTTTATATCAGCGGAAAGGAAGAGGGCGGAGTTTAGTCCGACCGCCGTAACATCAGCGCCAATAAAACACAATATTCTCGGTAATTTGGTGAACTACAGCCAAACAACAAGGGGGTCAAGTTTCCAGGCGAGTGTCCAGACCTGTTCTTCTACGACCGTGGTCATGACATACAGTTTTTTGTGAATATTTGTCTAATTTACAGCTTACAAATATGGAATACGTGTTTTCTCTCTACGTTTTAACAACAGTTCGGTCGGGTTGCGGTTGACGCCGTGGCGATCCGGGTTCGATTCCCTGCGGGGTCGGTCCCCGAATTTTCGCATGTGGAAATCGTGCCTGATGATGCCGCTGCTCGGCGGGTTTTCTAAGGGGTTTCCCGTTTGTTCCACCCCTTCATTCCGTGACGCTGCTCCTTAACCACATCATTTAACACCTCACCAGTGCTAAATACCTAAAAGTGCTGACCAAAATTTCTTCACAACAGTAAGGAAATTGGAACAAAATGTTGTTTTGTAATGTTGTTTTTGTTATCTTTGTGCAGTAAACTGCGAGGTTTCGATCCGCTTAAGCTTAAAAAAAGCTTCCAAAACTCTGGAGCTGACACGACAGTTATTATAAATAAAAACTATTTCTGACTGTTTGTCGGAGTTTTTATTTTGTCGAGCTGACCTTGATTGTGACTGGCTCTTGAGTCGGGGATGTCATGTCGTGGTCGTCGGGCTATTGAGATTCCTGCACATAATACTTCACACAATGTTTCTATCGCTTTCGCAGTCACTTGACCGACGCATGAATACTTGTCATCAGATCAGTGGTAAGGTTAAATTGTGTTCTCTACGCGGCAGAGGAATACACAATGAGCAGAAATGATAAAACGAGCAAAGCTTTCAGACGTTAACAAACTCACAATGTGCTACATTCCGGACTTCAAAAGAAGGCATGGATTATAACAATTAAGAAGGTGACGTTATCTGCTGGAACCATTATTAAAATTACACATGCTTAATTGCCTCTGAGTCAGTTTCTTGCTTATTCTGCACTGAAAATTTGATTAAGATAAAAAAAAATTGAATTTCAAAATCCTCAAAAAATTAAAAGCATAAAACATGAAGAAAAAACAAAAGGACCCAAAAATTTAGCTAAACCACCGAAACAAAAACGAAGCATTCAAAAATATCATATAAAATGTACAACTGGTAGAAAAAATAAAAAATATTAAGTGCAAAACAAATCCATAAGCAACCAATTTTACTTACTTTTCCTGTTGTAATAAAAGTTGTACATACGATTTGATAACTTTTGGTAGATGGATTATTCTGTTTTTTTTTTTTTTTTTTTTTTGCTGTTGTGGTAATATAAATTTTAGTTTTCTTGTCTCTTATTATTGTTTTTAGAAATTGAGTCTACATTTTACACCAGCTGGTGTCATTTCAGAAACTAAATCTGACATGAAATATTCGTGAAGCGATGTATCAAATGACAGAATGAGCGTGTGAAGGCAAAATTATGTTGGCAGCATGGAAGTCCGTGGCAATTAAACGGTGATGCTCAACAAATTACAGGGAAGTTTGTCAAAAGAACTGTAAGACACGTGTACTCGTTCTTGGAATAAAAAATGGCTGCAGTCAACGGGGTGAAGAAGCTATTAACTAAACAAAATTGTTCATCTCTTGGAGGGGTTATTGCAGTAACTTGGAAAGAGATCCGATCGCTGTCGGTTCTTGTTCGAAGTAAACAACTTTGTAGTTCCGAACTACTTCTCATATGTGTTTGCGCTTATGTTAGCTGTTGTGAAGTAAGAAAGTTGTTTAATAAATATGGTTGTTTTAAATTTTATATAACTTACTGCTCTCTGCTGTGTATGAATTCAGTAATAAGCTTTCAGATTTAAACTGTTGGTATTCGTCACGGCAGCACAAAGTGAAAGTGTAGTTAATTGTATCGTACATAATACATTATAGGCGGTTCGGGATAAAGTTAGCACTAAATATTTAACCTTTGAAAATTATCACTAGCCGTTACTGCATATAATTCAACATTTACAATAGTTACCTTACTGTTTGTACGGTTGGCAGTGAAATTCCGTATGTAGTTCTGTGCATTTTTCCTACTTGAATACAATAATACAGAAATAAAATCAACCGAAGTCGGTATATTTCTGTTTCATAGTTAATTAACATTCTTATCACACTATACATGTTCCTACTGAATGCACAGCGTGTATTATACGCGCAAACATCAAGTGACGTGTCCAAAGAGGTGAGACATTTCCAATCGTTAGCCGTTACGTGCGGAATGACATGAGTTGGCTGAAAATAGATACTTAGCAGGTCGTTTTTGAGTGCTCACTTTATCCCGAACTGTCTATACCAGCAGTAATAAGTGCTGGAGCATATAATATTGTTACATGGTGTGTGTGAGGGCCGGATGGTTGGAAGCTGTGTCGCAACACCGTGTGGACTGGCCCCTGACTCACAGGCCGGGCGGCTACGTGATGAAAGTCACGCCGAAACTACGTCATAGATACCTGTCCTAACTGCGCTTTTACCCTACGAGGTGGCCAACGAGACTCAAGTCACGTCCGAAACATGATGAAATGTCTATTTACAGACCCCTGTAATGCGGTTATTCCCCTACTGTTTCGCCGAATATATAAGAGCTGAATCAACAAATTCGAGGGGAGTTCGCTATTGGTCGTGCTAGAGGAAGGTGTTATGCTTGTGGAGAAAGACTGGTGAAGACATCTTGGTGACGTCAGAGTATACTGTGAGGCGGCAGGCGGCTACCTTCGGAGCAGTGGACTGCTGCGGCGGGCTGGCGGGCGAAGAGGAGGTGCGCGACGGGAGTCGAACCGAAGACCTCAAGAGTGAAGACAGCGGCGCAATCGGGGTGCTGCGCAGCACACGGCGATTCATCACCACTGCGGACTATTAAGATTGTACACTGTCACTATTTGAGAGACTGTTGATTGGATATATGACTGAATTATATTGTGATTTGTAGTGTTTAATTAATTGTTGGTAGACATTTTTTGTGCTTTAATTGTCCAAGCTAATTAAAGTGTCTGTGACACAGGAGTAATTGTATGAATAACTAACTGTGTTGTGAAAGTTGTAGTTGATTGTTGTTTTGTGTTTTTGTAAACTTTGTGAGCTAGTAAATCAATAACTTAGGTAATTCAATTATTTTATTTCTAATTATAAGACCTCTATCCCAAAGAGTTCAGAGAAGTGCCCACATGTAAAGTTTTTGCTTAAACTTGTGACAATATGTATAATTTATATGTTGACTTGTTCGTTCGTTCTTCTTCTATGCGATCCTATACCATTCATCCGATTTCAATGAAACTTTGATTGGGGAGGGAGGAAAGCAAAACTGGGTATAGGGGCACAACGGGCTACCCAAAATATTTAATGAAAAAGAACTTCGGTGCAAAAAATTTATTTTTGGGGTAATAAAAAGGGAGGGGGCAAAATGAGGCAGAGGGGTAGAACGGAATACCCCAAAAATTTAATGAAAATGAACTTCGGTGACAAAGAATTTATTTTTGCGGATAAAAAGGGGGGCGGAGGCAAAATGAGGCAGAGGGGTAGAACGGTGTACCCAAAAAATGGGCATTGCAATGCATGCCAGAACAGCTAGTAAATAAATATAGTACACTGTAACAAACTATAAAAGTACTTTGTACACAGACATAGTAGCAAATTGTGTGTCGCAGAAAACCAGATAATGCACACAAACAAACAGAATTACACAAGGAATTCAGTCAGAAAGTTACAATTAAATAAATGAACATAAACGAGCTCCCAAGCTCAAAAAAAAAATAACAAGGAAAAAATATGTAAGTAGATAAATTAGATTATTACACAAAATTAATTCAGCCAATAAGTTCGAAACAACAGACAAAAATAATTTTAACAACAAACAGACAAAACAATACGAACGACAAAAATATGTATGTAAACTGTGTTTCTTCTGTGTCGTCTTTGAGCGGAGGGGATGGAGAATACGTTATGCCTCTCGCCTCCTCTTTCATTTTCTTACATTTTCCCATTTTGCCATAATTTCACGTTTAAGAATAACACTGGTTTATTTGTAATAGAGAAAAGTGTAGACGATAACATCCACAAAGTGTCAAATCACATTAAGTGTTTTCGAAAATTCACCAGTGCATAACTGTTGTGTCAACCGGTTCAATCGCTGCATCCACGCCGCTTCAACCGGCCGGCGTGAAATATCGTTGAATCCGGTGGATGTGCACCGGAACATCAATCGATGAATTTTCGAACACAATCTCGCAAAAAAAATCTTTGAAATAACTGAAGAATAAAGAATTGTTAAATGAGAGGTCAATGGAAGTAAACTTACCAAATTATTTTACATGGAATGTTGTTTATGTTTTAAAATGTGAACTTACTGCAAAAAATTTTTATATGATTTGTAGAATTTAATTAAAACTGTATTTACTATTACACTTGCAATCAAAGTGTTCAATTTCGATTTATATCGTAATATAATGTTAAAATGTTAAATAACATGAGCAGACTCGTCCCATTTCATTCATAACGGAACGTAAAAAAAGTCTCCTGATGTTCGGTGATGGCCTCAACCGTCCCGTTTGTACATCGGTGTGCCAACCAGTGATGAATTCACCGGTGAATTAACAAACTCGCGTATTGCAAGAATTTTTTTTTTTGTAAATCTGCCCTCAACTCGCGGGAAAGTTTGGTTCGACGTAGGAAGTTAGGACAGCCGCAGTGTTACCGGAGTGTAGAGCACTGGTGGTGCACTAATGCCTGGATAAGACAGGAGGTCGCCGTGAGAGACCCTATGCTGCCGCGGACAGACACCAGATAATGATGACAACCAGGGCGGTCTGCAGACCACATCAAAGACGCTCATTTGACTCCGGCCAGCCTCCTCGATGTGATAATCTGGTGCTGGCGACGAAGCTCGCCCTAACTCCTGGACCACAGCCTCCCCCGTCATCTGACCCGGCGTCACTCCGTGGAAGGAACGCGCCTACCTAGCCCCACGACACGCAGTCACGCCAAGTTTACTTAGAGGGGAGTGTTAGATCATTTTCTTCTGTTTTTCTTTTCGAGCCGTAACATTTATTCAAGTCACATTATCAAAAATTGCTCTCTGACAAGACCTAGAATATATTCTTCATTAACTGCTTTACATTCATAATAATAATAAAATATTTCTTTAATTTGTCACGCAGAATCACTGCAAAGGAATTATAGGTTAACTTTCAAGAATGATTACAATTCCAATATAAGATGCATTTACCAAAAATATTTTAACACAGAAGTTATTGCAGAAATTCGATAAATACAATTTACTATATAGCTCCCCCTTCCCCCCTTTAAGGGCGTTCTGCACCGAAAAATTCGTAATTTTATAACTATATCAAACACTGTCCAACTCGTACACGTTACAATAATAGTAAGTTCCCACAAATAAAACATTATTCGGTTTCATAGTGTTCGTAAATCGCATGTCAAAATAGCAATTTGACTATTTTCACTACTGACCCAAAGAAAAAACTATTCAAACGGTACGAATGCATTAATTTAGGGAAAAAGTTCATGTAATATAAACATTTTCTGCATGTCAGGGCATAGATAAAAACCAAATCAATTTTCTGAAATTGATGCAACCTCAATACAATAACTGTGACGGGGAGAAACATTAGAGAAGAAAAAGTCCTTTCCTTACACTAGCGACTACAGTGGTCACAAAATTAACAGAAACCTAGCCGTGTGGATTACAAAAAGTGAATGAAACGATAACTGTGTCAACGTGAAAAACGTACATTAATCTCCATATTACCCGATTTACAAGAAAAAAACATATATGCAAACTAATAAGGGTCAATATGCCTTAAGACGCGTTTATCTTTATTGCTCAAAGCACTTCTGAAGGCATATCAGCATGTTTCACAATTAACGCTCTAAATGTTAATCTACGACATTTTCTTACGTTGTTAGATAGTAAATAGAGATGACGGTATGTCGCCAAAAATTGTGTGTGCCAACATACTGTTGAAACATATGTAGTTACTTACAACATTTATGATTGGTTTACATACGTCTGACACAACGTAGCTGTCTGCAAACCAATAACAGGCGTAACATTTTACAATAGGCGTAACATTTTACAATAGCGGGATTCTTATTGGCTCATTAAAATAGGGTAACAGCTCTATATGTACAAGCTACAACCAGTAATCTTCTGGTAAGCTGAACGTATGTTGAAACCCAGCAAACAGTCAAGTTTTCCCGCGATGAACCGTCATTTCTAATTATTAATTACTTCCATTTTATCTTAAATATTTTAAAACATGAAATAACACATTTATTTTTGTCTTCCAACAAATGTCGGATAATGTGGAAGTAATTTATTATCTGACAAAGTATAAAGGTGACGTAAACTACTAACATTTACAGCACGACGTTTAAATAATATTTACTCACAGTTGACAAATAGTATTGAGGTGTCCCAAAGTCACCTCATGTGTCTTACGGTATTTAATTTTTCATTTATTTATTTTTCATGACAATGAAACTACTAACTGTAATATTTTTGGACATAAACCATTGCGAGTGAATGTTGTTAAGTTACTGGAAGTCCATGACAAAACAAAGGTACCAAACAGGGAAATATACAAACAACAATGTAGACTATTATTATATTGTTGTCAACAAATTTGTAACACACACAGATATATATAAACTACAATTCCTTAAAAACAGTATGGTCAGCACATCCTGGGAGACAAAATTAAAAAGAGATAGGCAAGTAACAAAGATATGGGACAATTGAGACAAACTTGGACGAGCACGACACAAATGGACACGCAGCGAAAGTAATAGATATATAGTGCACACAACACAATGAACAGTTATTTTTCATTGAAGACTTAAGCACCCGACTTAATGAAATTCTCTCGCAATGGAATATGGCCGCTGAAATGTTTCAGTTTGTCACACATCGCCACTGCAAGAATTCTTCAAAAGTGATATAATGTTTTATACGATTTATGTGGTTAGTCATACAATAATTTAGGTAATTGTTATTTTAGACCAGGAGTAGAGCGTAAAAAAAAAGAGCTACTTACACTCCGAAGTAACCTTGGTTGCTTGGTGAGACATTACGTCAATTTCAGGTTGTGTCCATGTGGCTTTGACCGTATCGCGTCTCTGCCCTGCTTCAGAAATATGTGCTGTGAACATACTCTGATATTTGTGTAAGGAATAGCGTGAATAAAGTCAAGTGCCACAGATGCGATATTATTTTATCTGTGCCAATAATAAATTCTTCGTGTTATTATCTTTGCTGCGAACATGATTTCTGTCCTATGAACAGAGACATTATCTTATTTAAGTCTGTTGGACAGCGTAGTAATAAAAAATATTATTTAATGTGTATATATATATATAAATTCATTCTTACGAGAAGACTTTTAAAATAAATGCGATTTAGCGATTTATACTTTATTTAAGTATTCAACAGTCACTAAGTGACTCCCAAAAAACGCTACACTACATAACTACAGCACTTTTAAAATTATTCCGTTTAATATAAAGTTACCTGTCGAAATTACTAAATCACTGACTGACTCCAAAATAAGTCTTGGAAATTATATGGAAAAGTTACTACATAACTGAACTATGTGTAAGAAAGACCCGGCCCGTGTGACCTACTGCACAGCGATAGTTATTGTGGCTTGTGGAAACAATTCAGGACATCCGAATGACCTTTGACAGGATGTGCCAAAACACACAACTTTGCTCTCAAGGCCAGCACTGACGTCTGTGGCCTCGCTTATGTAACATTCCATACAGGTCACGCATGGCGACACAGAATACATGAAAACATGCTATCCTCTGACGTTAAATACAGTTACAATTTTATGTCTGGCAGTAGCCGCTGCCCCTTACAGTATTTTATTTGCCACCATTTTGTACTTGTTTGATTTATGTTATAATTATAAAAATAACTTACATGGAAAACTTTTAGTAATATAACTTGAACTTGTGCTAATAAGGGTATTTTTCAAAATTCATATTCTGCAAGTCCTTCAACCAAACAATGAAAATGTTTCAATGTTATATTTGAATTGCCCATCGTGTTATACCCAACACCTCGTCATAGCCAAATGCAAATAACAAAATCGGATACAGAAGCTGTGTTAAAATTTATATGATTTCGATATGACGATGGATGTTACATCTTAGAACTCGACACCAGTCGCCATATTGTATTATTTTATATTTAGCTTTCGTTTTTAATTTAGATTAGATAAATGTGCAATTTGGTATTACACAGTAAATTCTATTTACAGTGCAAGCATGGCAGTTTAACTTTTAAGGTGTATCTAAGCCGCAATCAGTCGAGAATTTTCTCTCACGTTCTTAATTGACTGATTACAGCCTAAACACACGTTAAAAGTTACTGCATTGCTGTGTATACCGCGTTGCCTACTCCAGCCCAGAGTCCTGGCGAGAGCAAAAATATAGATTTACATGTTAAATTATGTTCGGTGTGGTTCAGTACTTGTCGAACCTTCGTGTATGCCATCACTGACTCTCCTCTTCATCTCAGTTCAGCCCACGTTTCTATAGGTCTTTTAGGCGTTTTTTTCCATAACCCTGAAAACTATGAACAAATCGGGTCGCGGTGACCGCATAGTCAGACCATTCACCTCCCACCAAGGCGATCTGGGTACGAGTCCCGCGGGGGTCGGTCCCCGGATTTTCGCACGTGGGAATCGTGCCGGACGATGCCGTTGGTCGGCGGTTTTTCTCGGGGAATCTCCGTTTCCCCCGCCCTCTCATTTCTCATTCTGGCGCTGCTCCATACTCACCTCATGTCACCCCTCACCAGCGCTGAAGACCTCGATGTTAAACGCTGACCAAAATTTCTCACTCACTCACTATGAACAAATAAGTGCCTAAAAACACTCGAAAACACACACTCATATTTCCCACAGAATTTTAATTCCTGTAGTAATACATTCATATTCTCATTTAACGAAATTGTTTTTTAACCCAAGGGAAATATTGTGGGATATAATTGAACGCGTTAGTTGCTATCCTTGCTATCTCTCTCTCTCTCTCTCTCTCTCTCTCTCTCTCTCTGCGGTTCTGGAGCAGAAAGCGCTCTTAAGCCTCTTAAGGGCGTTCAAGAAGGGGAAAAAAATCATAATTTTATATTTGCATGAAATAGTGTTAGGTTCGTAGACGGTACTTGGAAGTACAGCCTCCTCTTACAAAAATAATAAAATAAAATAAAACTCACCCAGTTTTTAAACAATGGCATTTGAAAATCAGAATTAGCATGTATTTTACTTCATGCCCCTCCCGAAAACCAATCAACATAATGAAACGAATAATTCACAATGAAAGTACATGTCACGGCCTTGAGTTTAAAGCATGTAAAAACCCAATACAGTATTTTGGTATTTAAAAAAGTAAAAAAGTAGCAAAATTTTCCAAATTTCAAAACTGTTTTTAAAAATACAAAACATTTTTGAATGAGTTTTTATGTACATAAAGCTGTAGTCCGTGACTGTCTACAGCAATTTTAACCGTTATATTTTTATTTTTATTTCTGTACTAGACATTTTTTTCTTATTTTATACATCAATTATGACAATTTTTCTCTTATGGAATTTTGTCTTTCATACTTTTTGCGTAATGACTCATAAACGTCCAAATTTGCATGTTACGATTTTACGTACGCCACTAAAACCAACTGACATACCAAACTGAAAAAAATTTACAGTGCATTATGATATTGTAGGTTATAACTTCTATGTAAAAACAAAAAAATTAAATATGTGTGTATTGAAATAGAAATTCAAAATTTTAAAATTAAAATTTTAAAAATTTAAGAACGTTTACAAAAAAAACATTTTTTCTTTTTATATAAGAGACATTGTAGCCTACAACACCGTTATTCACCGTAATTTTTTTTTTTTTCAGTTTGGTATATGAACAGAATATGCCAGTTTTGACGTTTCCGAGACATTACGAAAAAACTATGCGAGATAAAAAGTTTCATAAGTCATTATAGTTACGATTCATCCGTATAGGACATATGACAAGGTTGGACTTTGTTTTAGGAAAATAAATTTTTTTAATTTGAGTTTATAATATAATAGATTAGAGTAAAATTTAAGAGGTGAGTTGGGGTATTCCGAATCTTGGCTTTTGAACATTATATGAAGACATATTTTTATTGAATTATGTTTCATTAAAATGTGTAACTACAGTGCGATAAACAGAGTTAAAAGAGTAGAAACGTTATAACTTTAATAATAATTTTACGATAATTAAGCATAACGATGTTATTAAATGTTAAAATTTTACCACTAGGAAAACTATTGTTGATACGAGAAATAAAAGAAATCGTATAATATAGTAATTACTGCTTTGTTCCGCCACATTTACTTATTTACGTTTTACCATCGTCATTTTAATCCTCAGTTACAGAAAAATTGTAGCAAGCAGAGTAACAAAAAGTTATTCTTAATCCTGTAACTAAAATTTAAAATTACATTTGACTTTTTTAATTAATTTTTAAAGGCATCCTCTCTGCATTAGGAGAAATCCTGTAACATTAGTTACTAGTTTCTAAACAAAAAATTATACCGTTTCGTCTGAAAACTCAATCAGAATTTCGTTAATTACATAATTAACTAAAACTATATTATTTACTGACTTGAAAATATCAGCCAACATGGAGAAGACGGTTTAAAACCACACTGTCAGACAGATTTTTGATATCTGCTCTCGTTTAGGCGTAAAAAATTAATATTGCTAAAAAAGTTGAAAATAGAGAGCATGGCTTTAAGTAGGGTTGACATTGCTAGAGATTTCCTGTGTCGGCTTGTAAAAATCTGTCGACTCACTCTCATGTCATGTTTAACCTTGACCTATGTCCCGGGCGTACTTGAATGCGGTTGGCGCCAGGAAGGGTGCTAGGAGAGGTCACGTGACGACCTACGAGAGAAGCTAGCATGATCCTTGCAACAGACGCGCGTGCTTTTGCAACACAACTCATAGAAACAACGCCGCAGCCCTCGCTTACGAAACTCTGCCTTCAGTGTTGCCATCCGTACCTGAATCATCGTGCTACGTACCATAATATCTCATTTTATTCAGTAATTTTAATTACAAACTAAAGAAGTATTTTGGACATACGCCATTGCAGCAAAAGGTGTGTCACAGAAAACCAGGCATGCCTTCGCGACCCATAGTCAGCTCATTCAGCTCTCAATGCCAAAAACTCTCTACATTCCTGCTGAAAATTTTGGAACGACTCGAAGGTCAGACACTTACCTATGTCAAAGACTCCAGCCGCTTCACCTCCACAGCCAGAACGTTAGCAGTATCACCAGCCGACATCCTGGTCAGCTTTGATGTTCAAAGTCTATTTACTAACTTCTACTGATCTGATCGATCCGAAATTTAGTATCCTGTGACTTCAATGATAATACAATAACATGATCATCTTGATCTGATGCTGCAACATCATCTGGAATTTGCAGGATTCCCAACTCCTCAACAATTTAGTCTTTTTTTTTATTATTTTTAATTTAAGTTGTACTTGTAAACAAGAACTGTTCGACAACTATATGAAATGTATATCCCATACATCTGTCCACGAAAGATGAATAACTCTTAAGAAGAGGCGATAATAATACACATCACTATCAGAGCTTATCAGCGGAGATAAACCTGTCATAGCCACAACATTTCATAGATTTGTGCACTTAGAGGTGATAATTCCCTTGATGGGCCATATGTATCACTACTTACTGGCCTCGAGTATATCAAATAACTCCAGATAGACGGCGCCTTAAGAGTGCGTAGTAGATAAATAAACGCTGAAAACATCAACTGATTTCTACGCTTTTTCGAAGCCAATATGGATAAAATACTCAATGACAATCCTAGATAATGGTATTTGCCAACTTTATGAGTAAATATTTATCCAGAATTACACGTGATCTCTTGCCCCGCAGTTAAATCACGAGGTTCCGGCGTCAGAGATTGTGCCTCAGAAGTTCGTAACACTGGAAAGATTTTTGTTTAAAACGTTGACTAAAACTATTGTCTAGTATTGATATTGTTTAATTTTCTCAAATTGGCTTCAAAAAACCTACAGTTATAGATTAATGCTTTTAGCGTTGAATTATGTACCACGTCCTCTTAAAGGGGCAGTTCACAAAAAATTTTAATTGTTATGCGAGATACGGTTTATTATGTAGATGTACACTTCAATTTCTTACTGTACTGAAAAGTATTTAGCGTTCGTAGTTTTTGAATAATGGCATGTCAAAATCCAAATTTGCAGAAAACGGTTTTATGCTAGAAAATAAAATCAATTGACTTAACGAAATAAAATAATTCACACTGAAGATTAGGCCTATAGTTAGGGACCCCTGTTTTTCGCGAAAAGAATTTTGCCTCACTTTGTTTCCGTGTCTTACGCGCACATCTGCAGTTGTGCTTCGTCGTCTACGATTGGATATTTTAACTCACACGATCCTTGGGATTCTACCGACAAATCACAGACGTGTGTTGTTGCAGGAACGTTATTGTAATTGGCTCCGTCAAATTGTATACGGCTCTTCACGTAGACACGCTGTCAATAACCATAAAGTAGAAATGCAGATGTGCGCGTGAGGCACTGAAACAAAGTGGGACCAAATTCTTTTCGCGAAAATTAGGGGTCCCTACCTATAATACCACGTGATACACCAAGACGTGCATAATATAAATTTTTTTAGTTTTTATTTTTAAAAATTAAGGAAAATAATAATTTTTTAGTACACAATGAAGTTAAGCATAGTTTTACATAGGTATTGACGTAGCCTGTGACAATGTTCTTCAGTGACTAAATTTAGTTTCTTGTACATACTCCATTGTGGCATATATGGCTGTCAAAGAAAACTAAAGATAGTAAAAAACATAAATAAGCAGACTATGCTCTAGTCTACAGGATACATACACAACATAAAATGCCATAAATGGAACTGGGTCAAATAAAAACAAGGACGAACATATAAGAAATAAAAATCAAAACTAAAAAAAAAAAAAAAAAAAAAAAAAAAAAAAAAAAAAAAAAAAAAAAAAAAAAAACAGACACAGCCAAGTCAGACAAGCCATGTTTGATGTCTGCTCAGTCAAAGAGACAAACAGAAAATATGATTGACACACAAAATAAAAATAAAATACGACACACCAATGAGGAGTAGCAAAACCAGTCGCATTCGTGTTCCTGAACCTTGTGTGCCTCTCTGATGACGGGAACAGATTCCAGTTCCCAAAACGTCTTTATACTGTCTGTCTGGAAAACTACTGTGTTTTGTTTCGTCGTTTGTCGTTTCGTCGTTTGTCGCACGGTATTTTCTGTTCCTGTTCGATATAATGTTGGTAGTGAGTTTTACAGATATATATATATATATATTTTTTTTGTATTTCGAATTTAATTTTTGGAACTTTATTTTATTTTCCTTCATTTGTTGTTGACTAATTCTTTATGGGATTTTTCACATGCTGTTGTTTTGATTTAAGGATGTGTTGACTACATCCTAACTAGGCTTGTTCTCTAATTTTTTCGTTTTCAGTTTGTTTCATTCTAAGATTTCTGGGACGGAATAATTTAGCGATGGCGTATGTCCACAATAGTACAGTACAAATCTAATGTTTACTGAATGCTGGTGATTCAAACTGGAATTTCTTATGAGTGACGAATGGATATACAAGAGTCGAAATTACGTGTTATAAGATGTGTCTGACATTATTCGAGATGCCATGTTTGTTTCTATTCATGACCGCAACGGGTTAAAATTTATTCCACAGCGTTCGACATGTGTGTTGTTATGCATTCGCCAGAAATATTATATGTAAACAATCACCGTAATTACACGAATCTGTCAAACAACTTACAATATTAGTTATCAGACTCTATAACGTGGACACTTAAGCGTACATTTACAATTAATTTTGAAATGACTGTGCTGTGATTTTTCTGTAACGTCTCCCACGTGTGTCAAAGGAAAATAATAGCACTTCTGCTTAACATCGCTGCCAAACATAAAGAAAATAAATCAAATTAATTAATATGACCTAGTAATACAATCACACCGTTATCAAATTACATTGATTAAGTTGACCGTTGGAATTGAAATATTTCTCACTATCGTTGTGAATTAACTTAATTTTTTTTCTTTCCATGTTCATATTTCGAGGGGTTAGAAGTAAAACTACCCAAGTCCATTTTCAGTAACTTTCGGAAAATCTTAGCCATAATTAACCAAACCATTCTACAAAGTTGAATATAAGAGTACTTCTTTGAGAGAAAAAGTGTCACGAACTGGGTATTATTACCACACATGGAGAGTAATACTCGCAGTACTTGGCTGCAATATCTTAATTTCAGAGAAAAAAGACTTGGGTAGTTTTACTTCTAAACCCTCGATTTTTAGAATGGACGCCATCTGATCATTTTTTAAACATGCGATTTATCTACGAAACCAGTTTTTTTTAGAATTTTATTATTCCCGGTATTTAAACAGTATTTAGTAAAGTTGCTTGAATTTAATGCTTTCATTCATGACATGATAGTATTTTCAAAATTGAGGCCGTTTGAGCCACTTTTTATTGTATTTCAAGAACTAGTGGACAGTTTGTAAGCAAATTTAACACGAACCCAAATATTGATGTAATTAGTCTTAGTCATTGTAGATCCACCATGTTAGATGATAGTTACTATTTCATTGTTCTAGATCTACGTTATAACTTTTAGTGTTAAATTGCGGCCTCATTAATGAACTTAGGCTTGTTAGCTATTCTGGAAATATCTTATTTTTGTATCCTCGGTGGTAGGGGGAGCGTATCGTCTTCTTTTATACCCCTTGGTCGTACTGGTAACGATTCAATCCTAGCCCTAGGGAGAACTTAAAATATTTGAGTGCTGACTCTGTAATCTAGAGGTTGGCAACATGTAACCTATGTAGGGTAGCTCTGCTGCCTTGAACCACTCCGTGCACTACCAACTGTGTGGTGTAAAACTTTAATGGGCCTATTATCGTTTGTCTGTTTCTTTCCCCGTTTACATCTTTAGCGCAAGATCTCCCCTAAGCTTTTCGGCCAGTATTTTTCTCTGTGGACATTAATAATGAATTCTGTTTGCTCCCATGCTCCCTGCTCCTCACTTATCCTAACATATGAAACAGAGCCCAGAACTGTAGCCGTTGGGAACAAGCAGCTGTTTTATCGTGTCCTGAATTACTGGAACTCTTGCTTGACACTAATCGGCATCGGTTCTACACGTGCCGCAGAATTCACCATCGTTAAGTGTACATTTAACATTTCGGTGAAATCATTTTCATCACAAAACATGTCAGTTGTTTTACAGACAATTTTCTTTTATTTGTAAATGAGACACTGAGAAATTACATGAAAAAGAAAGAAAATATAACATGCGCAGAGAAACACTTTTGCTCCATACATCCGAGATAACATACGAAAATAAAAAAACTTTAGCGCAGACGGTCTCCAGTCGAATGCTAGGATACTTATTTAGCAAAGGTCATGGCCGATTCCTATCCCATTTCCTATATTTGTGTAGAGTTGTGTTTAATGCGTCTCTAATGAGCTCGCTTCCGGTGAAACGTAAAGCTCATTCATTCCTACATTCATTCATTCATTCATTCATTCGCATAGACAACCAAGCAGACAGGAAATCTTTAAAAATTTGTAAAGACAGGCTGTTATAGAGGAAGAAGTCGGTAAGAATGTAGGCGTGAATACGAATAAGTGTAGATAACGAAAATATGGTATGTGTTTAAAGTGAAATGGGAAATGCGTGTCCATTGTCAAATGTGAGAATGAACGCTTGCATTCTTTTATTACTAAGTGTCTGGTCCAAAAATTCACTGAGTTGAACTTCCCAAAGTTTGTGCCACCCATATGAAATAAATATTGGTTGATATTTTCAACATACCTATGTACAGTAAACGAGCAATATACGGAGGTTGTAAATACACCCTGATTACACTGAAATAAAGAGGATAAGTATAATTAAACAGGATCAGAGCAGCTACTTCAATTATAGAACATGTTCATAATAACCACCTTCCACTCAAGCACTTTGCAGATCGTGTGAATAGAAGTTACAGCTCGGCTGACACATCTAGCAGACACTGTCGTGGAAAAGGCGTGAAAGTAAATGAAGAATACAGCTACGCTCTTCGCACATATACACATAAATTATCGTTTACTATCGTTGGCACTGCTCCCTTTCCTTACGGTTACGATTGGCCTGCTCAGAAAACATTTGACGCAGAAGGTGTTATCTTTTTTTCCTTCAGAACGTCGCACCCACCACTTTCCATGTCACAAAGGTGAAAGTAAACCGACGATGATCGGATAACAGTTATATACCGTGAACACACTTTGCCGCATGGTAAGTTCAACACTCAGTAAATGAATATTTTGAGAAATGGCACAAAAACTGTACCTCAGGTACCTCGAAATTGTTAATAGATATATTACATTATGTTATTTTATTTAAAATAATTGTACTGACATTACTAAAGATAATTTTGTCAGTGCCATTTTTGCCTCACTTGCATTTCTAGAGGGTAAACTTATCGTGCTGAACTATAGTACTGTGTGCATCAAAGTAACCGTCTTACATTTTAGTTTATTTTTCACTGCATACTGTATGCAGTTAAAACTCGAACCATTGCCATACTCATGAAGTGTCAGTCAATGCATCAAAACCGCAGAACCTCATGTGCATCGAAATACGAGGTGGTGCTGATCGTAGTGATGTTGGTGGAGTTAATAGTGGTAGTGATGGTGATGGTAAAGACGGTGGTGGTGGAGATAGTGGTGGTGATGGTGATCGTGGTGACGGTGGTGATCGTGGTGACGGTGGTGATGGTGGAGATAGTGGCGGTGATAGTGATCATGGTGATGGTGGAGATAGTGGTGTTGATAGTGGTGGTGGAGATAGTGGTGGTGATGGTGTTAGTGGAGATGGTGATAGTGGAGATGGTGGTGGCGATGGTGATAGTGGAGATGGTAGTGGTGATGGTGATAGTAGAGATGGTGGTGGTGATGGTGATAGTGGAGATGGTGGCGGCGATGGTGATATTGGAGATGGTAGTGATGGTGCTGGTGATGGTGGAGATAGTGGTGGTGATGGTGATAGTGGAGATGGTGGTGGTGATGGTGATAGTGGAGATGGTGGTGGTGATGGTGATAGTGGAGATGGTGGTGGTGATGGTGATAGTGGAGATGGTGGTG